>OVBE01015342.1:0-11534 GCA_900406425.1 Iberis pinnata | reverse complement strand
TTATATTATATTATATTATATATATATATATATATATATATTGTTTATGTTAGTTATATAATGTTAAATTAATAGTAAATATTTTTTCTACATATGTCATATGTCATGATTTACAATTTTAAAAATTCGGACAAAGATTACATAATCTATTTTCAATGTAAAAAAACTCACATGAAATGCAAAAATGAGTAGTGGACTAATATCATAATATTAATATATTAAAATGATAAATTACAATAGTAAAAATTTTATTCATAAACATCAAATTTAAAATTTTATTTTTGTTAAAATCAGTAATCAAATCAAACATAAAATATACTAGAATATTTTATATTTGTAAAATTTCAATGTAAAAATGTACTTCATAACATAAACTTTTTTTACATTTATCTTTGCACCACAACAAGCATAACATAAAATATGTAGTAAATCTTTTTTGTTTTTCAAAAATTTAATTTAATTTATGAACTTGATAATAAATTTTACTTTTGAAATTCTAACTTGATAAATATAAAATATAGTTTAAATTTGTAACGATTAAAACTTATATTAAAAGTTTGAACAATATGTTATAAAATATATTTAAATTATATCATAGATGGTGCAAAAAAAACTATATCATATATTTAAATTTAAATTATCAACACACTTTTAAAAATAATTAAATAATAATATTTTGTTATCAAACTTATCACGTACATAGCACGGACATCATCTAATAATTAGATAGACGACCAATTAAAATTTTTTTAGAATTTGCTCTATATATTTTACCATAATAACCATTAAACCTTTCTCACAATGCCAACACCCAAATTCATTTATGTTTTCCTTTTTTTTTATCTATTAAATTTTCCTTTCTTGTGTAATGCATTTTTAAAACTGAAAATTAAAATGCATTACAACGAAACAGAGCTATGCTTTGTGAACCACGTAGGGACACTTTTATCAACATATGTAAAAACTTTCACACGTCTTCTTGTTGCTTTAGCTAGCCAATCCACCTCCAAATTTCTTGTTCGGGATTTGTGTACCAGGTTAAAACCACTGAAGAAGCGTTCGAGATGACAAAAAGTAGTTATCTACTCCGATGCAAATGTTGGCCATTCTGATGGTTCTTTAATCATTTCCTGTAACTCCTTGGAATCAGTAACAAAGTAGGAACACTGAAGTCCCTTGACTATCAGGGATGACATTGCCCACAAAAGGCTTAGGAGTTCCGTATGCAGAGCCGATATTTTCCGCCTCGTACGAGAGAGACCGAGTAAAGTAGTAAATCCATCACCGTCCTTTAAAATCCAACCGAGACCACTTGTGGTACTTTCTGGTTTCCAAGATCCATTGACATAACAAGTTACACTAAGAGGCAAGAAGGTAACCAATTATATGGGATCGAATTGTGTGGATAACCCAAGATTTTTTTTTTTCAACATGCTGTCAGTGTGCGCAAGACACCACTTAGTAGCCTCTTTCCTAGCTAGATCAATCAGATATGTGGGTTCATGTCGCCTATTGTTAAAGACCAAATGTTTCTTGCCTTCCAAATATACTATGATATATAAGGATATACTATTAAATCATCGCATTGTCCCTCTCCTAGAGGCCAGTGGGAGATAAGATAGTATATATTCTAATAATTATTCGTTGTGGGGAAGATGGTATTTGGAGTTGGGATAGTAAACATAGCCCATTATCGAAAAGCTAGTGGACATGTAAACAAACCATGATTAATAGATTCACTCTCTGCTCCATATCGGGTATATACTGATTCCGCACAAAGTTTACGCTTTTGCAATTGCCCAAAAACTGCTAGCACTCCAGACAAAATATGCCATAGAACATGTCGAAGCTTAGTGATGTCTCTGCATTTTAGAGGTTTTAGGAAGTCATTTAACATCATTTTAGGGTCCTTTAGTTGTAAATATGTTGCATCCATAGACTTTATTAGTAAGTTTGCATTTTTTTAGGAATTTTTGCCTTAGCACTTGCATACATAAGTATTTTGGAGATTTTTTAGGACTTTCAGGAGTTTTCAGAACGTTACTACGAATTTGGAGAAGGAAGGGAAAATGCACGGGATGGAACCAACTCAATGCTAGGTCAAGTCGGATTCGAACAAAACTCATGCCGCGCCTAAGCCAAGTAACTCGGCCAAGCATTGCTCACCTCGATGGCGTGGCTCGATCAACCATCAAGCCAGAACATTATTGGCTCGATCAACCATCGAGCCAGCGCATTAGTAGCTTGATCAACCATCAAGCTAAGCATCTTCTTCGTCTCGAGCTTCTTTCGGCCAAACCTTCGGCTTGAGCGCCAAGTTTCTTCACGCATCGACCATCGAGCCACCTCCCTTGCCGGCTCGATCACCCGCTTCTTCTTGGCCTCGATCATCCAACCATCAAGCCAGCTCCCCACGCCATCGAGGCGGCCAACTCAACCATCAGCCCACATCAAGCCAGCCGCATCCTCTCGGCCTCGACCATGTTCCTTCGGCTCAATCACCATGATCGAGCCAAGCATATCCAACCCGACCAACTCAGTTTTAGGAAAAACCGGACCCAAGACCAAGATCAATCATTACATTTTGTCTTTTAGCGTTTTTAAGGCTTTTCTGAACAACTATAAAAGCCCTAATAACGCCTCCATTTGGAAGCCATTTTGGGTTTTGTCTTAGTATTATTTTCTCTCTGTTTTTGCTTTGTTTTTCATCATGTTCAAACCCCGATTTTTGATTAAGTTTTTTTTATCTTCTTATTTCTTCATTTTCATGCTTAGATTTAGGTTGTGAACTATATGGTGCATGTTGATTTATTTTTTTATGCTCTTAATGTCGTTTTTGTGTTGATCATTATTTCTGGTTTTGCTATTGTTCCATTGAAACTCTGTTTTTCTGGGTTAGTGTTCTTGTTGTTATTCATCTTCATCTTCTGCATCTTTGGTTTTTCGTTTTATTCATCATCTTCATCACGTTTTTAGACTTAGTGTTCTTGATGTTCTTCATCATTTGACATTTGATCCTAAGGCTTATTAGTAGTTATGCTTTCCTGTTTTTCTTATTTTGCACCCAACATGCGTAGTGAGTAGTTACCTTAGGTTCCTGAGCATTGGGTAGACTGGTGTTGATTTCTTGTTCTTTCTAGGCTCCTAAGTTTGATTGCATCCTTTTCTGATCCAAAATTTGATATTAGGCATTTCAGCACTCAAAAGGTCTTCAATAAAATGCATGAACATGGTGATTTCAGAGATTTGCATACCTAGCCTAAGAGATTAGATGTCTAGGGTGCTTATTGGCTTTAGTAGATTGGTTCTTCATGCCTGCTAGGTAGTGTACCATTAATGAGAGTTAAGTCTGGTGATTGCTTAGGATGAATCCATTTATCAAGGTATTGGACTTGGTTGCATATGAATCTGCTGTCTAGGGGTTAGCTCATTGTATGAGGTANATCTCTGGTCAATTACCCCCATTCTTAGGAACTGCTTACCATTTGATTGCATTTTTACCCATTTTACTTTCCTGTTTTAGTTTCACTTGCTGTTTATCTTTGGCTCCTATTTTTGCATGCTTGCTTTCAATTCCTGTTTTACTTACTGCATGTTCTGATCATTTAAGGCTTGTTAGTAAAACCCCATTTTCTTATANTTTCTTATTCAACTTTAATTAGTAGTTCCATGTGCATCTAGAGTGTTAGCATCACATCCATTTGGATTGACACCTATCTATACTTTAGTGGCATGATAATGTGGATAGGTATTGACATAACACACTACTAAAAGAAAACGTGTTATGACTTAGGCGAATGGAAAGTTTCCAAATTCCAGCATATAAGCCATTGATCGAAGGTAATTAGATGTTTAAAAAACACTCATGACTATGGTCGGTCATGGCCAGTGTATATTCTGACTTGAACGTGTAATTCTCTGATCTAGTATGGTGCCAAATATACGCATCTTGAAGGCATATCGATGGGCGAATACTCATAATGAATGGAATAACCGTAGGGAGATGATTAATTCTATAATTCTTGTCTTATTCCATAAACAAGTTCCTTTCACTAAGAGTGTAGACACACGTAAATTTAAATCCCTGATTTGGTCCTTATTATGTGCTGGTGAGGGTTCGACAAACGCTATCCATCGATCGGTCCAAACTTGTGTATCCACGTCCGTGCCTATCATTTAGCAGAGACCTTTCAACAGTAAATTTTTGACCTCCCATATATTTTGCTAGCCATAAGATGGATGATTTGGTTCAACAGCCATAAAAGGTAACCTATCCTTATAATATCGACCAAAAAATACCTAAGTCAATAAAGACGCCGGTCTTGTATATAACTGCCAAAGTTGTTTGTCCAGAAAAACTTGATTGAAATCAGTTAAGGACTTAAACCAATTTCTCCCCACTATTTTGGTCTAGAGAGACGAGAAAATGCCACCCAATGAATCCCACGTGTTCTCCCATAAGAGCTCAACCAAAAATTGGAAATCACGCTAATTATTTTTGGAACTAATCCTTTTGGTAATTTAAAGCACGACATAACGTACTTAGGAATAGGTTGAGAACTAACTTTATTAATGATTTCTTTCCCACCTTTAGATAGAAATTTGGTTTAACATCCATTAATTCTTGCATTTAAATGATCCTGTATGTATACAAAATATGAGCTCAGGATCTCTGCAATTGTTACGGTATACGCAAATATTTTCCCTTACCTTCCTCAGAATAAATGTCAAGCCTTGTCTTCAACAGAAACCGATCCTTATGTGGTATATCTTTCCCAAAGATAAATATGGACTTATCCAGATTAATACACGGACCTGAAGCTTGACCATATAATGTCAAAAATTTTTGACAATCGTCTCACGTTAAGCCAGTGTTGCCTTGCATAAAAACAGACTATCATCTGCAAACAAACAATGAAAAAGNGGGGGGGGGGGGGGAAAGCCTTTGCCATCTGAATTCCCTTAATACGGTGTTCCTCATATGCTTTTCTAAGATTCACGATGAGCACCTCTGTGCACAAGATAAACAAGTATGGCGAGAGGGGGTCACCTTGATGGAGTCCTTTACTCGTCTTAATACCGCCTTTTGGTTCCCCATCAATTAGAACTCTATAATGCACAAAAGTGACATATTCCATCATCTATGTGATCCAAAGCTCTACAAAACTCATCTTCTACAAAATTGCGTGTAGAAAGCCTCATTCCACCCGACCATAAGCTTTACTCATGTTTGATTTAATGCCCATAAAATCTCTTCTACAAAATCGTTTTGTATTCAGAACATGAAAAGCCTCTTGTGCGAGTAAGATATAATCATAGATAACTCTCCCCGCAAAAAAAGCTTATTGTGTCTCCAAGATAGATGAGGAAGGAATCGTTTCAATCATTGACAGAGAACGTTTGACAAAATTTTGTAATTGACATTACATAAAATAATTGGGTGGAATTCTCATATATTATGTGGTCGCTCAGTTTTTGGAATAAGACATATATGTGTGTCTCCTTTAACCTCGAGTCAAGGTGGCCTGTCGACATAAATTCTTGAACTAATTGGAATACATGTGGCCCAACTATATGCTAGTATTGTTGGTAGAACAAAGTTGTCATACCATCGGGCCCGAGTGCTTTTTCCGAACCCATTTCAAAAAACGTATACTTAACCTCTAATTCTGTTAAGGGTACCATCAAATTGGTATTCATAGTCTCAGTCATAGTTCTTGAGATTGGATCCAAAGTCCGCTGAAGATTAATAATTGGAATGCCCTGGAACATTGTGTGGAAATAAATAATTATCTCATCTTCAATTTCCTTATCCTTCTCCACCCATCGATTTGAATCTATTCTAAGCCCACAATACGATTACGAGCTTGCCGTTTCTTTGTAGAAGCTTGAAAAAACTAGTATTGCGATCTCCTTCTTGCAACCAACCAACTCTACTTTTCTGTTTCGAGAAAAGCTCTTACATTGATGTAGCTATTCGTAACCACTCAATGAGTAATAGAATCTCCTAAAACATATTATCATCTATGTGTGGATCCTCAATCTGAGCTTTGAGAGAATCTATGGATATTTACGAATTCAATTGGGCATTTTGCCGCCATTGAGATATAAACTTCTGACAATTTTTAACTTTGTCTCTTATGAAAGATGGTAACACTAGATCTTTACGTTCCCATCCTTGCCATACGAATTTTTCAAAATATGTGTTACCGACCCATCTCTAATCTAACCGAAAGATAGCGGATCATACAACTTGTCAATGTTGTAATTGTAAACAAATTGGCCTATGATCTGATTCCCAAAAAGACAAATAGTCAAATTTTGAATGTGTAAAACATTTAAACCACTCTTCATTCCTCATACCTCTATTGACATGGCATTTGATTGAGTTTCGTCCTCTCCGCCCTATCCATAAACGTTATTCCCCCATAAAGAAAGATATAACATTCCACAACATTGCCACATTAGCCGAAAATCCAAAAAAAAATCTCACTAAGGATATTTCCTCCCCGCTTTTCGTGATGATCGACAATTTTATTAAAATTCCCAATCAAGGCTCGTGTGCCCGATCTTCTTGTACTAATTCATTTTAGCTGTTCCCCCACATGCTCTCTGTGAGAAATAACAGAAGTTCCATAAAACAAAAGAGACAAAGCATTTATTACCACGAAGTCTAACCATTACATTGATTACATTTTTATTGGAAGAAAGTACTAAAAAAATGAAATGAGACATAACTAAAAGAGCTAATCTCCTGCTATGACCTGAAGAGTCAATTGTAAAAAGAAAATTATATTCTAAGTGAAGTTGTATATTTTTGTAAAAGAATGCGCAGTTGCTTTGTTTCCATAATAAAAGGAATCCCCGTGAATATAGTCTTTTGAATTTTTGGAAAACGACAAACCGTCAAGAAGCTTTCAGCTCCTTGACAGTTCCATATCAAAATCATCCTACGTCTCCACCGGTGGTTTTCCCAGCCATCTGCCTATCCTTTTCCTAAAATTCTTCTCCATCAGTTGGAGCCATCTTCGATACAGATGACAATACTTCTTTAAGTATCTCCTGGTTTTCAGAAATAGACGCTGCTTGTCTCTTCAAATTATTTCCCTGAAATGTCTCATGAAAAATCTTTTTTACGAACTTCCATAGCATGATTGTAACACTCTCGAACATCCTAAAGTTCGATGGTTTGAGCCAAAACTTAGCCTTAGGTTTTGGCTAAAGAAATTTGAATCCGAATGTCAGACTTAGCTATGGAGCATAGAATGTTCAAATCGCTAAGTAAGGATTACGGGCTAGCTCATTGGCTCGGATCTAGCTCTAGAAAGCTGAAGTATTGAGCTAAGACAGTTGGATTAGCTGGATTATAGCTCAGATTAGCTCAGTCTAGTTCAGTCCAGCTCAAGCTAGTTCAGGCCAGCTGGTCCAGCTAAGTGAACTGGACCCTAGCTAGGTAGTTTGGCGGTTGGGAGCTTATGCAACCTCGCACCAGTTCGGGAAAATCATGCCAGTTCGAGCAGGCAAAAGTTGGCTTGGCATTTTTTGGACGGTTATGGGCCAAACTCTATAAATAGAGTGCATTGGTCTCATTTCTGCGCATACAGAAACCACCGAAAAAAGTTAGACATGATCGGAAAACGGATATGCATATCGTGAGTCTAATCATTCCGAGTGGGAAAATGGTGGGTTCGATCCAGATTTCACCGATTAAGACTAAGGTGAGTGCAATCAAACCGTGGTTTCGGCCAAGGTTCAATCTCTTAGCCAAACTAGCGAATTTTTCACTCCAAACGACTAAGTCTGTGAGTAAAGATACGTGCGGTTGGTCATGCACATTCAATATCTCTGCATAANAACTGATAGAACAACTGAAAGATGTGTGTTTTGGGATAGTCTGTTGGGCCGAACTCAAGGTGAAGCGGATGGGACGAGTTGTTTGAGGAACGGGTGATTCCGCCAGAACTTACCCAATCTGGCCAAGACCCTTGGTTGGATCAATGGACTGTATGGAAATCCAGGAATTTTATTAACTAAACTAAAATAGACTAAACTTAAACTTAAACGATTAAGACAATCTAAATTACCTCACTAAGTAATTGTTGGATTACTTATGTCTCTTTATGTTTTAGGGACTAAAGGAGATTTCGGGAAGGATGTGGCTTAGCGAGAGACTGAAGGCCGGAAAGGAAGAGTGGTGTACAAGACTGGGTAGTTATAGGATCGATACTGTTTAACTTGTCATAGACTTTAATAGCGAAAATGTACAAGTTGTATTGAATCTTGTTTATATTAATAAAAAACATTATTTTCTTTCAATGCATCATTTAGTCTCTGAATTTACCGAAGGCTTAATCAACTAATCGAACCTCGCATGAATTTTGACATAAAAACGGCTATAAAGCTTAAAAACAGACTGATTGGCCGAGTCATTTAGTGACTTTGGCGTGAAACGGCCGTCTGCGGACTTAGTGTTCGGGATGGGGTGTTTCAATGATCCACCAAACTTTCCTTTTTTAGCAATGGGCTTAGTTGATCAAAGAACACCTTTTAGGAGGAAATGATTTCCTCCATCGATAAACATGCAGAAACATGAGGCCCACAAATTGTTATATTTTCGGTTAGGCCGGAATTCACGATTGACAGCCTAGGTGATCTCTTCACACTTCTTTAACAATATGGCCTGATTAATCAAGCAAAGGCTTGAAGCTTGTGTCATGGGAGATTCCATTTGGCCCACCTGATTAACAAGGCTCGGTTACTCTACAGGAATCAGACCAATATCATTAACCTGGCCCAAAATTTGTAACTCCTCCGATTGAATCCCTTGCGTAATCGTCGCCCCTATATTTTTTGCATCATACTCTGGGTTTTTTTAATTCACCACCACTGGTTCCATCCTTCGAACAGAATCCCAATGACCTTGCTCTGATTGTGCACCCATCTTCTGTCGAGCTCTTAATGTTGTCTCAACCCATTTCTTCATGGTCAACACCGGTTGAAAATTCAACTCCGGCTGCGAGTCATTCAACTGTCGGGAATCACCATCAAATAACCTTCTCTTTGTTAGAATATTTACCCTTGAGATTCCAGTGTCTTCAACAGAGGAGCTACAAACACCCTCCATCTTTCCCAAACTTTGTTCTTTTGTGAACGTTTTGCTCCTCCTGTCGTCGACTCAACTTCACAGCTGTATGATTTTCTTAGGCTCGATGGCGTACTTTCCCGACTAACTCCGGTCAGTCGTTCTTGTCTTTTCCTTTTGAGATTTGAAAAAATTATTCTTTATTATTTGCTTTTGTTCTTTTGGAGTATTTTTAACTCAAACTTTTGATCACATTAAAAATGGAGTTTTTTCTTTGCACATGTTATATTTTTAAAATTTTATTAATCGAACATATTTTCCAAAAATGTATATATATTTATAAGTATGAATTCATATGTTTTATATTATATACTACATGCGTAAGAAATAAAAAAAAATCCTAAAGTGCTCCTTAGAAAATCCAGCCTCCAAGGATCTCAAATTTGTTGATTGCTTGGATGCGGCATCAGGCAGTTGCCGGTCATCGTCTCCCACCCCGTCTGTCTTTCTTTGTGCTTTCCGATGTTAGTTTTGCTTTCCTGTATTGTTGGTTTTGGCAGAAATCTTGCTCATGAAAGGTGGCTCCGGTTATTTTTGTTGGGATGCTCGGTCCGATTGTTATTCGCCGCAGTTCGCGAGAGTCATCAGCCTCTCAAGCCTACGGTTCATCTTCTCCTCCTTGCGGCGAATCCCTCAGGGTTCTTTTGGGTTGTTTCTTTCCGACAACGACCTTCTCTTGCTAAAGCTGGTGAGCTCTAGTGTTTCTCCGTCCATGCCCGACTCGCTCTTGCCAGGTTAGTCTATCGGTGCTCTGGATTTGGAGATTCATTAGATCTGCTCCTGCAGAGATCTTTTCTTCTTTTTCTTGGAGCGCACATTAGATTTGTTCACTGGTTCCAGTGTGTCGTGTGCTTGTGGTTTGGTGTGGTTTTGGTTTTGCTGGTCTATTTTAAGAGTAGATTAGGTTTCGGTTTCGTGTTTCTAAATGGTTTGGTCTTTGGTTTGTTCTCGGGTTGCACCTGTCATATTTTCTCTGGGATGTGTTCTCCTCTATTTTCTCTGCCCGTCGTGATTTTCTATGGCCTTTTTGGATCGTTTCTTCATCTTTAAGATGAACCATTTAGGCGGCTTTAAGCTTCTTCCACTGGATTAAACTCTCAGATTTGGACGAGGTCTAACAGGTTGTGTCTTCTCTAACCCGGTTTCTGGTCATTATTGAATCGACTAATCCCGCATCGGCGTTTACAACGAGTTCAATAAGCCGCTTTCAAGGTCTCGTTCAACCTATCCTTCGAAGTGCATGGTGTTCTATTCAAAAGTCTACTTATTTCAAGCAGGACAACTACAACGGGAAACTTGCTAGACAAGTCATTTTCAGTTTGTATTGTTGTTTCAAGTTGTGTTTGTTTGTATATATCTCCCTATGTTTGGGCTATGTCTCCCTCTGTTTAGGCTAGTTTTCGAGCTTAAATAGTCGGAAGTTGCGGGTTTAGATTTCTCTGTGGATTGTAAAACTTTTGTGTTAATATTAATCTACCGGTTGACAAAAATAAAATAAAAAATACACTACATGCAATACTCGCACGTTCTATATTAATAACAAGCCCTAGATTCAATACTATTTTTTTTTATTTGAACTTCATTTTCACGGTTTAGTCTTTAAAGTTTACTTAAGAGTTATTGTAAATATATAGTATTAACATTTTCTATTTCATAACATATATACTATTTTATTTTACATGGGTTTTATTTACTGAAATATATTTTTATTTATGAACATTATTCACAATTGAAAAAGGATATATTTTTTTTATAAAAATCAAACCGTGATAGATGAAAAATATATGTTGTTAAAGCAAAGTTGCAAGATTTTTATGCTTCATTTTAATAAATGAAATTAATAAATAAGAGAAAAGAGACAAGAAATTATATTATTTGATAAATGAAGTTATATAAACTATTAAATAGACAAGAAATTATATTATTTGATAAATAAGAAAAGTTTTGATTTCCTTCTCCATTTTCATCGTGAAAATATTTTTATTGTTAATCTGGACACATAAATCGTCCGGTTAATCTATACACTATAAGTTTAGAAGAAAAAATCAAACTTTTGAACTCTTGATTCCAAATGAGAAGTGCAAAAGTGGACAAGCCACTAGAACATGAGCACTTCTCACCCGGTGAAATTAAGACTTGGATAGTTTTCATAAACAA
Source organism: Iberis pinnata (assembly GCA_900406425.1). NCBI lineage: Eukaryota > Viridiplantae > Streptophyta > Magnoliopsida > Brassicales > Brassicaceae > Iberis > Iberis pinnata. Next base: position 235 of record OVBE01015342.1, on the reverse strand, counting down.
AAGATTAAATTACACTATGGTGTACCTAATGATAAAATATTTACAGAAAAGTGAATTTTTTTGCTTTTAGTGTATATTCATTCTCAACAAATACCATTTTGCCATTAAAAGGAAGGGAGAGAAAAAAAGAGTGGTATTGATGTCTTCGTAAATGTGATTTTTTTTATTTTTTCATCTCCAATCTTTAAAATTAATTAGTTGATAATATATATATATATATATATATATATATATA
>OVBE01015341.1:599-11535 GCA_900406425.1 Iberis pinnata | reverse complement strand
ATTTGTGATATGAATTTTAATTATGTCATCTCATAATTCAATCTCGAAAAAGGAATTCTCATTTTTTTAGACATTATCGTATCACTTTCTTGATTTTTTTATTTTTTATCCTACCAATTCTCATGTATATAAGTAGATAAATCTTACCTATAAATTAGGTACCAACCCTCCCGCGAGATAATTTTTATTTTTAAATATATTTCTGCTTATCGTGACAAAAAAATATTTATTTTTGCTTATATTGTTGATTAATTATTTTGTAATTTTTAATATATTTTTAAACTTAATAAGTGTATGTCATTGCTAATATATTAATTTATAGTATATAGTTTGAATTCAGATTATATGATTGAAAATTTTATTTTATTTTTCTTTTAAAACAAATATTTCAATTTCATTCAACATTTCATTATATTATACAAAATAGTCAAAATAATGAAATATTATAACTATAATTAGAGAATAGAATCAATTTCATTCAATTATATTCATGTTGGTATTATTGTATAATATTTATTATCAACTATGGAAAATATATTAGCTAATATTTTTAATAATTGTATATTGAGAAATTGAAAAACAAAATAAACTTATTGTTAATTAGTTAGTGTTTTTGATAATTGTATACTCCCTCCGATTTGAAATAGATGTCGTTTTAGAATTTTGCACTCGGATTAATAAATCGCTTTTTTCCACAAAAACATCATTAAACATAACTAAACCAACCAATAGAAAAAATACTACATTATCCTATTGGTCTAAATGTCAAACAACATTTAATTTTTTTCATTGAAATCCGAGAACGACATCTATTTTAAAACAAAAAGCTAATCCTAAAACGACATCTAATTTGAATCGGAGGGAGTATTCATTATGATGCTAGTTTTCAATAATTTTGCACTTATGATTATTTATTTTGCTTTAAAGCCTAATCAATTTCAAACAATCGTAAAATAGAAAATTTTGAAATAAAAGGATAGGGACGATATTTAAATTTACGAACTCAAATCTAAACAATAACAATATGAAAATATTGCTCTTTTTTTTTTACAAAAAAATGAAAATAAAATCTTAAGACAAAGTTGAAAAAACAGAACACCAGCTTGGTGACATATCGTCCTACCAAGATGTGTATATCTACTTGTATACATGGAAAAGGAGCTGAAATACATATGCTGATCATCTCGCCATATCAGCTAGAGAACAAAATGTGTTGGTTGATTACCCTTTGTCCTCAGGAAAATGATAACACATTTTGTTCTCTAGCTGATATGGCGAGATGATCAGCATATGTTTTCAGCTCCTTTTCCAGTGCACTACTTCAAATTGTGGGGCTAGGGTCTATAGAGAATAGGAGAAAGTGATATTATTCATGTGTGCTATACATTACATATATATGTGACCTGATAGTCAATTATAGAAACAACTATAAATGTACAAAAACAATAATCGTATTGATATTACAATCCTTGATTGATGCTCCTTAATATGCCCCCTCAAAATGAAGGAGCTTTAGCAAGTCCAATCTTTTTTGTTGACAACTGGAATGGTGCTCGAGTAAGCGGTTTGGTGAGACCATCCGCAATTTGATCACGAGAAGAGACATGAACCACACGTAATTGTCCAGAAGTAATTTGATTATGAATAAAATGATAGTCTAGAGCCAAGTGTTTCATCCTTGAATGAAAAACCGGATTGGCACACAAGTATGTGGCACCAACATTATCACAATATATCACTGGAGAGGTCGGAAGAGGAATACCTAGTTCCCGAAGTAAGGAACAGATCCAGCATACCTCCGAAGATGTATTTTCAACCGATCTGTATTCAGCCTCCGTGGATGATCGAGCGATCCCTTTTTGCTTCTTGGAAGACCAATAAATAGGATGTATCCCTAAGTAGACAACATAAGAATTCGTTGACTTGTAATCATCAAGATCGCCTGCCCAATCGGCATCGGAATAAGCATGTAAACTGCCATGATTCTGCTTGGTAAAAAGAAGACCATGAGAAAGAGTGCCTGCAAAATATCGTAAGACCCGTTTTGCGGCTTGGAGATGATCAGTTGTTGGATTATGCATAAATTGGGAGAGACGGTTGACGGCATAAGATATATCTGGGCGGGTGAATGCAAGATATTGTAGACTGCCTACTATCATCCTATAAGTACTTGCATCATCTAATTGATTACCCGATCGTGCTGTCAGTTTTGGCGTGACAACCATTGGTGTGGCTACAGGTTTCACTTCAAGCATTCTGGTGCGATGCAAAAGATCAAGAATGTATCTTCGTTGAGTCAGATGCAAATCGGAAGCGTTACGAGTTGCTTCTACACCGAGGAAGTAATTCAAATCTTCAGGATCTTTGACAGAGAACCGAGTCGCCAACGAGGTAAGAGTAGTCAGAAGAAGTGCTGAATCATTGCCCGTAAGAATGATATCATCGACATAAATCAAGATATACAACAAACTTGTGCCCTGTTTAAGAATAAAGAGAGACGCATCAGCATATGAATTCACAAACCCAAAAGTAATAAGATAAATGCTCAGTTCATGAAACCAAGCTCTTGGCGCTTGACGGAGACCATAAAGAGCTTTATGAAGCCAACAGACATGATTCAGATTGTCGGGATTCACAAAACCAGGTGGTTGAGAGATGAATACAGCTTCATGGAGCCTACCCTGGAGAAACGCGTTATTAACGTCAATCTGTTTGATTGGACAATTCAAGCTTACTGCAATGTTGAGAACTAGCCGAATCGTGGTGATCTTAATCATAGGACTAAAAGTCTCAGTAAAATCAACCCCGGATTTTTGTTTGTAACCCTTAGCAACAAGAGGTGCCTAACGTCGTATGGAGCCATCATGTGCATATTTAAGAGCAAACACCCACCTACAACCGATGACATTATGATGCGACGCCGGTGGAACAAGAGAATATGTTCCGTTACGAACAATGGAACTGAATTCTTCTACCATCGCAGAACGCCAATTAGGATCTGCAAGTGCTTGATTATGAATCCTTGGAATCATTTGATGAAGAGAAGATGCAAGAGCATAGCGTGAATTGGGTTTCGAGATCCCAAGTTTTGATCTGGTCATCATCTTGTGACTGTTGCGCGGTGGAGAAGCTGTAGGCGATGAAGAAACTGAATTACGGGCCGAAGTTGGGCCAGAGGATGAAGTAGGTGAAAGTTGGGCCTGACCAATACTTGGGAGATGGGCTTGATCTGTAGTAATATGTTGATCCATCAACAAAGGCCCATTATCTGTTGCAGATATCGTTCTAAGAGGAGAAGATGTCGATGTCATCTCAGGTGAAAGATTCCCAGAAATTGTCGGCGAAGAAACTGAGGCCGAGACGGAATTCGCTAGTGAGGCCGAAACTAGAGGAGATTCCGACAGTGAAGACCCGACAAGTGAGGAGGCGGATCCCTTTTCCGGTGAACTACAAGAGGAAGTAGGATGATTGGCGGACTGTGAAATTGGAACCCAAGAGTGTGGTGTAAAATTAGACGTATCTCTGGTTGGAGCAGTAGGCAAGGAATTGGAAGATTGAAAGGGAAATACATCTTCAACAAAGCGCACATGCCGAGAAACATATAGGCGTTTAGTTGGGAGATGAAGGCACAAGTAAGCACTTTTTGTTTGAGAGTAACCAAGGAAAACGCAAGAAACAGATCGAGATTCAAGTTTGTGAGAATTATAAGGACGCAACCACGGGAAACATTGACAGCCAAAAACTTTGAGCAGAGTAATTTGGTTGCAAAGAGAAAAGAAGAGAGTAAGGGGATTTAATAGCAAGAGCAGAGGAAGGTAAGCGATTGATCAAATAGGTGGCAGTGGCAAAAGCATAAGTCCAGTAGGTGTTTGGTATTTGGGAATGATGGAGAAGAGCCAAGCCGGTCTCAACGATGTGACGGTGACGTCATTCGGAGAGACCGTTATTTTCGGAAGTATGTGGAGGGGAAGTAAGATGACTAATGCCAGAAGAAGAGAGAAAATCACGAAGAGCGAGAAATTCACCGCCATTATCAGAGAACAAAGTCCCAATTTTGGTATTGAAGAAATTTTCGGTAAGAGCTTTAAAACGAATAAAAGTTTCTTTAACATGAGATTTGAGTCGAAGTGGGTAAAACCAAATATATCGAGTATGATGATCAACAATAATAAGATAGTATTTGAATATGTCAATTGATAAAACAAGTGAAGTCCAGAGATCCGTAAACAGATATTGAAGAGGACGAGAGGAGGAAATAGTAGTTTCAGCAAAAGGAAATTTATGACTTTTATGAGAAAGACAATCAACACAAGACTGAAGTGTTGAAGAAATATCAGAAACACGAAGTGAAAACTGAGAGAGAATTGTTCGTAAAATTTTAAAATGCGGATGACCAAGCCTTGTGTGCCAACCAGAGATAGATGTCTTAACAGTGGGTGTAAGGGGTCATTCATACAAATCACAGACGGCCATTCATACAAATCCTCATTTGTATGCCCGCGGAGTAAGGGGTCCCCCGTTGTCAAGTCTTTCACCTGAAAGAAATGTAGAAAGAATTCCACAGACACATCATTAGTATCACAGAAGTGTCGAACAGAGATAAGATTCTTTTTGATTCCTGGAACTGTCAAGACATTACTAAGATGCAGATTTTTAGTATGTGAGGGAAAAGTAACATAACCAGTATGCGTTATGGACAGAGCACTACCATCACCCACAAGAACTTCTTCAGAACCTCCATAAGGTTGATGCAAAGACAAATTATTCAAGTCCGAGGTGATGTGGTGCGTTGCACCAGTGTCAAGAATCCATAGCTGAGAGTTGTTACTAATTGTGAGATTAGCGCGTGGATTCCAGGAATTGGCAGAATAAGATGGAGTTGGCAGAATCCCACGTTGAAGATGCTGTTGAGAATTTTGTTGAAAAGAAGATAAGTGAGAACACCTTTTAACAGAGTGTCCATGAACACCACAGATCTGGCAGCGACCATTATACGGTCTAGAAGGCCTCTATTGGTGATTGTTGTGTGACGTCCGCGGTGGGTTGTTGAAGGCCGGACGTGAGTGGGATGATTGAGGATGGCGTGTACGGCTGTTAGTGTAATTGACTGTTATCGGAAGAGCAGGAACATATTGAGTGGCGAGAAGCTTAGCTTCATGATTTATAAGCTTCTCATAAAGTTCTGTTAACGACGGAGGAAAATCTCAACTTGCAATCTGATCCACAACATGTTTGTAATCCTCAGGAAGACCATCAAGAATAAAATCAATCTTATCTTCATGATCAATTTGCTTGCCCAATAAAGCAAGTTGATCAAACCGAGTGGTGAATCCTTGATAATACTCATCGACAGTCTTTGTATCTTTTGTCCAGGCTTTAAGATGCCGTTGAAGTTTCTTGACATGACCACAGCTAGGTTTTGCAAAGGTAGATGCAAGAGTAGACCAAATATCAGCAGCTGTTGTTGTCATGGAAAGTAGAGAATGCACAGATGGAGTGATAGCTGGAAGAAGAAAAGATGGAAAAAAAAAATTTACGTATAATCCTGCTCTGATACCATATAGAGAATAGGAGAAAGTGATTTTATTCATGTGTGCTATACATTACATATATATGTGACCTTATAGTCAATTATAGAAACAACTATAAATGTACAAAAACAATAATCGTAATTGATATTACAATCCTTGATTGATGCTCCTTAATAGGGTCTTCATCTATGGATATCTGCTAATTCTGTTGCATATGCCGGCCAGTCACTTGGATTATGAATGATACTAATTAAATCATTTGAATTTGTAACAAATAAAATGCATGTTCTATCCAAATTCAAGAGACATTTGAAAGCTCACATGAATGCAAGCAGTTCCGTATGTAAGGGTAAACTTCCATATCGGATACCCGCACAGCTGAACAAACGAGGTTCGGTGGAGAACTGAGGCACATACCAACCTATCCCACTTAGAGAATCCCCCTCTTTCCATGACCCATCGAAACCACACCAGTCTACTGACCTTAGAAAGTCTGTAGATAAAACCTCTTCCTCAGAATTCATGGGTCCATCCATTGTACCAATACCTGAGTGAACGGATAACCATTGTTCTGCCTCTTTTGAGACTAACTCTATGATATCAGGTGGTTCCCATATGGTATTGTTGAAACACCTTGCATTTTTTGCTTTCCAAATATACCAAAATATCCAGGGAAAGTTCTGGAACTCCTTGATAGAGGGTCCATTCCCAACACCCGGTAACAAGTACTGTATATTCTCAAAAAGACTATCAGTTGGGAAAATTCCAATTGGCGTTGGAATTTGCGAGAGAGCCCAACTCTGCAAGGCTGGGGGACAAGTAAATATGGCATGATTGATTGTTTCCCGATCCGGACTACAACGGTCACAGAGAGAATCAGATAGTATCTTTCAACTACGTAATTGATCATTAACTGCAATTGCCCCCGACAATACCTGCCATATAAAGTGATGCAGCTTTGGCGGAGCTGAAAGTTTCCATACTACAGAACACATGGGTGCTGATGACGATAACGCCGGCCAACCATTTGTTTGGTCATTATACAATGATAAAGCTAAATCATATCCCGACTTTACCGTATAATTTCTCGACTTTGTAAAGTTCCAGCAATACATATCCTCTATCAAAGGGGACGGTCGTATTGTCAATATTGCAGGAATATCCTCAGCCTTGACTAGTTCGTGAACTAATGGTAGGTTCCACTGATTGGAGTTTGGTATCAACAAATCAGATACATTCAAATCCAGAAATGCGCCTGAGAGGCGACTTCGTGCGCGACGCGGTCGTACCCCCGGTAACCAAGAATCATGCCAAACTCGGGTATGACACCCAAATCCAATAACACTACGTAAACCCATGGTTAAGAGAGATTTTGATTCCCAAATACTACGCCAACCAAAATAGGGTCTATTGGGTTTAGATGCCTGATAGATAGAACACCCCTTGTAGTACCTGCCCTTCAGAACTCGGGCAATCAGAGAATTCGGTTTCGAATACAACCTCCATACCTGGTTGGTCAACAAAGCTGTGTTAAAAAGTTGTAATGATTTAAAACCAAGTCCCCCTTCGATTTGGGCAAACACATTTTTGTGCCATGCAACCCAGTGCATTCCTCTGGAGTTCCCGAAAGCACTCCATTAGTAGTTTGCAATAGCACTAACCAGCTTCTGGAGTAGTGACATAGGTAGACGAAAAAAAGGACATCACATAGGTTGGCAACGCTTGATCAACCGACTTGATGAGAATTTCTTTACCTCCTTTTGACAAAAATCGGGATGACTAACCATTAATGCAGGCCTTAAGCCGGTTCTTGACATAGGCAAAAATCTGGGATTTGGACCCCTGTAATTGTTCGGGAATACCTAAGTACTTCCCTTTACCACCTTCGTCATAATACCTAGTCTCGTCTTTACGAGTAAGCGATCATGTACCAAGAACGACTTCCCAAAAATCACCGTGGATTTTTCCAGATTAATCCTCTAGCCGGACGCCTGCTCATACAAACTCGAAATATTATCTATCTCTTGACACTGTGCCAATGTAGCGCAGCAGAAGAATAAGCTATCATCAGCAAATAAAAGATGAGATAAAGGGGGGAAAGATTTCGCCATCCGGATACCGCTTAGTCTACCAGTTGATTCCGCTTTTTTCAGATGTGCTATGAGCACTTCTGTGCATAAGATGAAAAGGTAGGGGGAAAGGGGATCCCCCTGACGTAGACCTCTTGATGGTAGTATTCGGCCCTTCAATGTCCCATTTAGAAGAACACTATAAGATACAGTCGTAACACATGCCATAATCCAGTGAATCCATATCTATGAAAAACCCAGTTTTCGTAAGAGTTGTCGTAAGAAATCTTACTCTACCCGATCATAAGCCTTGCTCATATCTGTCTTGATCGCCATAAAACCTTTGCGACAACTATATTGGGAATGTAAAGCAAGGAAAGCCTCTTGGGCTAGTAAAACATTATCGGAGATCGATCGTCTAGAGACAAAGACCGATTGGGTCTCAGAGATGATACTCGGAAAAATCAGCCATAATCGTTGACAAAGAACCTTTGACAGAATTTTATAGCTTACATTACATAAGTTAATCGATCGGAACTCTTTCATTCCTTGGGGACGCTCCATCTTAGGAATTAGGCAAATATTCGTCACATTTAGGTCAGTCTCAAGCGTTCCCTTAAACATAAACTTCTGAATCATCTGGGTTAAATGGGTTCTAACAATATGCCTGTAGTGTTGGTAAAACAGGGCGGTCATTCCATCTGGTCCTGGTGCTTTTTCCGGCCCCATTGAGAACAAGGCCAATTTAACCTCCTCTATTGAGAGTGACCCAAGTAAGCGGTTATTCATCTCCGGTGTAACTCTTTACTCAATGGGGATTAAAGCGTCAGTTATATTTTCCGCTTGTGAGGATGTGAACATCGACTGAAAATAAGAGATCGCTTCTCTCTTAATATCATCCTCTTTTTCTAACCATTCACCCCTATCAGATCAGAGATCCATTATTCGATTCCCCGCTCTCCGTAGTTTGGTGGAAGCATGAAAGAAACCGGTGTTCTTATCCCCCTCCTTGAGCCATTGAACTCGGCTTTTCTGTTTCCAATACAACTCTTCGGCTGCAAGAGCAGTACGCAGATCCTCTATTAGTCGAGGAATTTCATGTGTGAAAGCATCATCTGAGTATGCTCTATCAAGCCGCTCCTTAAGATCCTTAATTAATTCTGATGAATTAATCACCTCCTTATGTCGCCATTGCGAGATATGTCCACGACAATTTTTTATTCTTATACTGACACTCTCATCACCTTCAGCACTCCTGTCGAGCCAACCAGATTTCACAATATGTTCAAACTCTGGTTTTACAATCCATCTTTTATCAAAATGGAACTGTTTAGATCCCTTAAAACGTTTGCTACTAAATTGCAAAAGAACATGACGGTGATCATATCCGTAGAAACTAAGATATTTGATGAAAGAATGGGAGAAGTGGTCATACCAATCCTCATTTCCCATTCCCCGATCTAACCGACATCTAATAGTCATCGCACCTCGCCATCCAACCCATGACAGACTATTTCCTTTGAATGGGAAATCTACCATACCGCAACATTGTTTCATAAGTCTAAAATCAAGAAAGGAATTATCGCTACGAGGTCTTCCTCCTTGTTTTTTCTGATGATCGACAATTTCATTAAAGTCACCAATAAGCGCCCAAGGGGAAAAACGTACAGATGGAATTCGTTTTAAGTATTCCCAGACATAATCACGATTCGAAACAATAGGTGCACCATAGACAAAAGAGACATATACTTTATTGCTTTCAATTGTAACCATAGTATCGATTACATTTTTATTGGAAGAAAGAACAACAACTTGAAAAGATCAAAAAGCGAAAAAGGCTAATCCCCCGCTGCGACCAATAGGGTCTACTGTAAATAAAAAATCATAACCTAAATGGGCTTGAATATCTTGAAGAAATTCCCACGATTGAGTCTCCGAATTGCCAAGTAACTTCCAGCTCCTTGGCAATTCCAGCTTAAAATCATATCAGTCTCCCACCGGTGGTTTTCCTTCAACCACCTGGCTATCCTCAAAATTCTTTCCTTCCGCATGATCCATCTTTGAGTGTGATAGATTTGTATAAGTGACAAGGTCGGAATGACTTGGCATAAACGCCGTTTGTCTTTGAAGATGTGAACCCTTAAAAGAAGCAGATTATCATTTTACTTAATTAGATATGAGTTTTATAACTTTATGACCAGGCCTGTGCCGTGGTTTAGGTAATAGAAATCAGAGCTTAGGGCAACAAATTGGGAAAAATTTGTTAGTTATATATGTTAGGGTATCATGGAAATTTTTGTTAGTTATACATGTTAATATAATTGTATTTGTATCAAATATGTAAAAGATATAAACTTCAATATCAAATATGTGATATGTGGTGATAGCAGTGATAGTAAGGATTTTTCCGGGTCTCAATTCCTATTACACTATCATGTCGTTGTAGTGATAATAGGTGTCAATCCAAATGGGTGATGCTATTAACCACTCTAGATGCAATGGATACTACTAATTCAAGTCAAGTATTAAAATTGGGGTTTTCTAACAAGTCCTAATAAACAGGCGTGCATAAATTGATCAAGACATGGAAAACGAAAATCATAAAAATAAACTCTAAGGAAAGATAGCATGAAAAGTAAAAATAGGGAATGAAATGAAGGTAAGTGAAATCAAAGGGGGAAGCAATTCCTGAGGATAAGGGTTATTGCCTGGTGATCCATCCTGATTTTCCTGAATTCCTAACATACCTCAATCAATGAGCTATTCCCTAGACAGCAGATTCTTAAGCAATCAAGTCCAATCTCTTGATAAATGATTTCAAGCAAAGCAATCACCAGACTAACTCTCGTCAACGGTACACTACTAAGCAGGCATGAGAAACCAATCTACTAAAGCCAAAAAGCTCCCTAGACATCCAACTCCTTAGGCTGAGATGCATATCCTAAGCATCTAAGGGGTTGCGTAAGGATAAGCTAATCTCTGAAATCAAGGAAAATTCCAGGATTTCAACACCAGGCTACCCCTTCCTCAGGAACCTAAGGGAACTACTCACTACACATGACAAATTCTAAAACAGGGAAACATGAAAATGAAAATGCTATGGTTGACATTATGATCAAAAGTCAAAGAAACAAAACAGCAAAAACTCTTGAACAAAAATCTTGAGAACAACCAAAATCCTAAAATTTCAGAAGATGAAGATTGAAGAACACAAGAACTTCTACCAAGGAAAACAGGGGAAATGCATAGAACAGAGGGCTAAACCCAGAAAAACAGGGAAAAACACAAAACAGAGACAAAAACCCAGATTTTCTAAACCAACAGAAATGAGATTTA
>OVBE01015340.1:0-11536 GCA_900406425.1 Iberis pinnata | reverse complement strand
TCCATCTTCATCAACAGAGGTTGGATTTGTGTAAATCTCTGAAAAGCAATCCAACAAGTTGTGCTGTTCTAGTATCTTCTCGATGAAAAATTGGTTTGCATCACTCACAATCTTTAAATCACATCTGCATTTGAACAACACAACACTCAGAAGTCAAAATCAAAGAGAAAACAAAAGTTGACCAGAATATAAAGTGAACTAATCAGTGGTTCAAAAATTAGGATACAATACTTCATACCCTAAAGATTTGGCTGATTTGATAGCTTCAATTATCTGAGAATCAATTGGCATCTTTTTCAAACAAGTTTCAATGTCCTTAATCGATCTCCCTTGTGAATGCAACTCTGTCATCATCCTATCCTTTCAAAATTCCAATAAAATGAAAATTCAAGAGACATAGACATTTAAACGCATTCGATCGAATTCATATTTACTATTACGAAATACCATAAGTGGATTCCATGGTAAAGTGAATCGGAGCTGATGGAAAATCTCTGTGAGTCCCATTTCCGTAACCACCCAATTGTCACTATCTCCGTCGATCAAAGTCCGATCAAAATCGAAAACAATAACGATCCCAGACATCTCAGTGAAAGAATCTTTAGCTGAAACTCAACGTCGAAGCTTTATTCTCGATGTCAATGTTGAAGAATAGCAACTTCGTCACTTACAATGGCTTTATTCGCTTCTCCTCTGGTTGATCGTCTTTTCTAATTGGCTAGCAAAAAAATAAAGCAACTTTTTCCACCTTGCAAAGACAGAATTGTAATTCTCCATTCAAATTAATTATATTTAAGCCATCTAATCGACCTCATAATGGGCCTAACATCAAGCCCATTTCGTCGTTTTAAGCAAACTCATCGTGCGCACAAAAATGTAACGATCGGGAAAAAGCTCATTTTAATCCTCAACTATTACAAAAGTGCAGTTTAATTCCTCAATTTTTAACTTAACAAAATAATTCCTAAACTAAGGATTGACTTCTTAAATTAATGATCAAATTTAATCAACCATAAAATGTTTAACAGAATATTGTGAGACGGTAAGTGAAGTTGGAAAAACAAAACTGTTAACTCTACGTCAAAAAATCCAGATTCACGATGACGTAAATGAGATACCGCCGGCTAGCTTTTCACCGGCTACTCTACCACTCGGCCTTCAAAACTTGATCATTTACTAACCGAGCTTGATTTGAACCTAAATTTATAACACAAGACATAATTTAGAACCTAATGGAAGCTTTAAAGTATGGATTGTAATCATATTGTAAATTTCTTTCAAGTCCTTTTATTTGAGTCCTCCATCATGAATCATAGTGAGAAAAGGCAAGTTCATGTATATGATGAAAGTATCCCCAAACCAAACGCAAGTTTAAGACGAGATGTCCATCTCAGATCCAACAAATTCATCTTAAGAAATGAAGAGGTAACACAATGAAAAAGACTTAACAAAACAATGAAATCATAATACAATTAGTTGTTTCCCAAGAAACTCCACCTATGAATAGTTTCATAACACAATAAAAAAACTCCACCAACATCTTAGCTTCATACGTCCTAATAACTTGTTTGATTGGGAAAGGAATCAGTACGAAAAGTATCTAAATCCATACTAAAAAAAGTATAAACCCAAGAGAATGGTGATGCTCAATAGGATGCTTTGTTTGCGTTCAAGATTACTAATAATTATCTCTTCAATGGCAGACATAAGAGAAGTCGTACATACAGAGATGGATTGACTATGGAAATCTAACATGTCCAAAGACTCAACAAAAATTTGAAAACTTCACTCTTACACCAAATTATGTTCTCAGAAGCTTAATCTCTCGGTGGTGCACTTAACACAACATTGAGAAACTTGCAGGATTCATCAACGATAGGTCAAGAAACAATGGAGATATGCTATTGATCAAGGCATTGGTTCACAGACTCTCAAGCTAGTACACGGAGGATCACAGAAATGCGGTTTCTGAAATTATTATTTCACATCTCTCGCCGCAGTCGGAGCTTAACTTGGCCTAGCTTCACTCGGCAGAGCTTTATTCTGGCGATCTTCAGCTTCTATCTGATTTGATGAAGGCTGCTCATGCGGTGAAGAATCTCGCCTAACGGCGGAGCAGCCGGTGGAAAAGCTCACCAGCGATATCTCGTTAGGTACCATCATGAATTTGGTGTTTTTTAACCTAGAGTTACAGTAATATTTTTCAAACTTCAGTTAACGTCTTTCCAAATATTCCGTTAAACATTCAACTTTAATTTAGTTTAATCATTAATTTATGAAATCAACTTTTACTTGGGGAATTATTTTGTTAAGTTAAAAAGTGGGGAATTAAAATGCATTCTTTCTATACTTGAGGATTAAAATGAGCATTTTGCCCTTGATGATCATATGTATATCAAAGGTTGCAGCGTGGAAAAAGGGAGTGTTGTAAAACTGGTAAAAAAATACAAAAACTAAAAATTTAATTTTGATATTAGAAAGGTTACATATATAATATAAAAAATTTCCGCTAATATTTTTTAGTTAGACTTCTCGATTTGTCATTATACTTTGAGATGTGAAAAATATTACAATTTTTATTTTTCCTTGGAATTCGTTGAAAGTTAGAATAGATCGTAGACTCGATCGATTTATTCTCTTTAAACTTAAAATTTTTTTATAAGATTCTTTTTTATTTCATATATGTTGTAGGGTTTAAATATAAAAAATTGGTTGTTTTCGCGATGTTTTCTTGCGTATTCGATAAAACCCTTTTGTAAAAGTCTTTTAATAAAGTTTTTGTTTATGTTAGTTGATCCTATCCAAACCCGTCTTTTTCTATTCATGTTAGCATTTCGTATAGAAGTTATTATATCATCAATTGTGTCTTTCACCATGATAAGTTAAAATTCATTATTATTTTATAATTTTGATATAATCAACATGGTTTTTTTTATTTATATAAAAATATAGAGAAATTATATCTTAATATATGAATTTAATTATTAATTTATAATTATCTAAGGGCGTGATATACAATCTATTAGTTTATTTTGTTTAACCCTATCATATACTAACTATCGATATTTAGGTCGTATAGTACTTCAGGAGCTAATAAAACTATTTTTATAAAGTTTAATTGTCTCAATTCCCGTGGGATCACCCAAAAAACTCAAGTTCCTTTTAGATTTTCTTCTGGATCAATGACGATTACGGCATTGTCATTATATCGTATGATCATCCCGTTGTTACGCTTGAGTTCTTTATAAGCAAGTACAATTACAGCTTTGATCACTTCTAACCTTTCTAAAGGAGTATTCAGTATTACTTCCTTGATTACAATAGCAATAACATCACCAATATAAGCATATCGGCGATTACTAGCTCATATTATTCGTATACACATCAATTCTCGAGCCTCGTTGTGTATGCTACATTCAAATAGGTTTGTCATTTGTGGTTGAATCGTATCTTTTTTGTATATGTTCTTTTAATGGAAAGGACGAAGTAATAAAATATTGTTTATCAAAAAAAACTTATAGTCTTTTTATCCTTAAATGTTATTTAGCTTTTTTATTATATATTTCTGTTCCGAAATAATGAATTGGGTTTTTATAGGCATTTTGGATGCCGTTATTGAAATAGCTTTTTTGGCTATATTTTTGGGTACACCACCCATCTCATAAAGAATTTTACCTAGTATAACTACAACTACCCAAAACTTTGGGGATCTTTTTAGAATAAAAATAAGAACAGATAATAAAGTTTAAGGTTTATTCTGCCATCCTATCCAATGAATTACTAAGATTTCTCTTTCACCAGAATCTTCTATATTCACGGGGTCCATCGTTTCCATCGCTTCTTGATTAATCATTAGGCTCAAATTCTACAACAGAGCTCTTTCATGAAAACTTAAATTTCAATTTTGAATTTATTTTTAAGTCAATTTTCTCAGTTTTTCTTGGCTCAAAGCTCTTAATTTTTTTTTGTTTTTCGGAACAGATTTATCGAATTATTATAAATGAATCTGTATTAATGCTTTTTTATATTGCTTTTCTTACAGTGACCTCATAGAATTTCCAAATTGGAATATATCATTTCTATCACATTTATTCTCTCTTTCTTTCATCCTTCCATTTATCCACAAGCTTTTCAATTACCTTACATAACTTAATAATCATATTTCTTTTTTTTTATTCAGTTGCTACAATGATATGATCATCCTATCACATTAACTTATTTTTGTAAACCAGAAAATGCGAAGCAATAAGTTGCTTAAATTATTTATTATAGTTATTAGTTGCCCTTATAGGTAAGTTCTTTTTCCTTTTTTTCTTAATCTAATCCTAAACAATCGAGTTACACACTAAGCATAGCAATAATATCAAAGGATTTTTGATCGAAATTTTTATTCAACCTTATAGAATTACTGATTTTTTTTTTAAAACTAAAAATGAATACTGTAATTTTTTATTATTGTATAGTGATATACTACATAGTTTTCTTTTTCATCGTACGATAAAATGTAAAGACAAATAAAGTTTTTTTTATTCTTCGTTAACGAATATCCATTTTTTATTCCTAAGATCTCATAAATAGTCCGAACTATGTATGAACAATAATCAATTTTAGCTTCAATTGTTTGTAAAGGAACTCTACCTTCTCTTATCCATTCAACACGTACAATTTCTTATGCAATTTTTTACTTGATTTCCTTTTGTATTCGCTTGTTCAGTTAATTCAATAGCTTTTTAATTGGCCAGCTATAAATTCTACAAGAATATTAGAATGCCCATAGGGATTAGAAATTCTGGTAATAGCAATGTTGAGTTTTCTATTAACACAATTAAGTTCTTTTTAAACATTCATATGTAATTCTTCGACTCTTCGGAGTTTATCTTAAATTAATAATTTAGGAAATCCCATATAGATTATGATCTAAGTGAGATCGATTCTTTTTTGAATTTTGATACGTGCAATTCCTTCCCTACTAGAAGATATTCGTATATTTTTTTGCACATAGTTCTAAATACAGTCACANTCTCGTATTTTTTTATCTTCTTCTAAACCTTCAGAATACTTTTTTGGGTGTGCAAACCAAAGAGAATGATGACTTTGGGTTGTAACAAGTCTGAAACCAAGTGGATTTATCTTTTGTCCCATAAGCCTCCACTATTGTATGTATCATAACATGTTAGATTTATGTTTTCATTGCTGAATCCAGGTCTTTAAATACATGAAATATTTTTTATTTTGTTGATAAAAAGATATATCTTCTAATATAATAGTTATATGACAAGTGGATCTTTTTATTAGGTAACGCCGTCCTCGAGCACGAGGTTTGATTTTTTCATGGTATTTATTTGGTTCACTTCAGCTTTACTAATGACTAAATTGGTTTCTTTGAAACCCTTATTGTGACTAGCATTTGCTGTTGCATAATAAACCAATTTAAAAATGGGATAACATCCTCGATAAGGCATCAATTCTAATATCAGTAGTACTTCTTCGTACGAACGTCCACGAAATTTGATCAATTACTCTTTGTGCTTTGTGGACAAATAGACATATATTGCCCTAGAGCATATACTTCCGTATATGATTTCTTTTTTTTCTTCTTTATCATAAGGTTTACCTCTCACTTAAAAAAATCTATATTTATTTTTTTAATTCATTAAATTCACGACGAGACATATTATCATTTTTTCGCATGTCCTCTAAGATTTATAGTAGGTGAAAATTCTCCTAACTTATGTCCTACCATAAGATCCATTATATAAACGGGTAAATGTTCTCTTTCGTTATGGATAGCGATAGTATTGACATCATTGTGGGCATAATGGTGGATGCCCGGAACCAAGTTTTTATGATTTCTTTTTTCACCTTTGTATTAAGCTTCTCTATTTTTCTTAATAAATGATTTGCTAAAAATGGATTTTTCAGTGAACGTGTCACGGTTAATTAACTCCTATTTTCTTAATGACGAAGAAAGAAATTATATTTTCTCTCCTATTTACTAAGGTGACGAAGAATCAAAATCTCACTATATTTTTTTTTCTTTTTCTAGTTCTTCTTCCAAGTGCAGGATAACCCCAGGGGGTCACGAGTTTTTTCCTACCAATTTGAGCCCTTCTTTCACCACCTCCATGGGGATGGTCGACATGGTTCATAACTACTCCTCTTACTACAAGATGTTATTTTAACCAACATTTCGATCC
Source organism: Iberis pinnata (assembly GCA_900406425.1). Classification (NCBI taxonomy): domain Eukaryota; kingdom Viridiplantae; phylum Streptophyta; class Magnoliopsida; order Brassicales; family Brassicaceae; genus Iberis; species Iberis pinnata. The sequence goes on along the minus strand of OVBE01015340.1, from coordinate 5,339 downwards.
GCCTCTACCCAAACTTTTCTGGTTTACCCCAATATTTCCCACTTGTCCAATTGTTGCTGAGCAGCTTTTGGATATCAACGGACCTCTCCATACGGTAATTTTAATGTGGCCAATTTCCACTCTTTTGCAATCAGTCTTACTATAGCACATGCTGCTCTAGCTAATTGTCTACCCTTTCCAAGTGTGATTTCTATATTATGCATGGTCGTGCCTAACGACATATCGGTTGAAGTAGATTCTTCCTTTTGATTAATCAAAACCCCTTCACAAACTGTAAAAGATTTTTCCAAAGCATACGACTTTCTGGATGTAGAGGATTATATCTATACGGATGGATCTTATATATATCGTACAATTATTCTATATATGGAAGAAGTACCACATGATTGGATATATAGGAATAAAAATCTGCTGAATAACTTCTGTTATGATCTTCTACATCCTAGGTCTTCCCGTTCCGTCATCGGGCTTATGTTCTTCATGTAGCATTCAGACCGAATGACTCAGTAAAATTACGTCGATACTTATACATATAATGGGTAACGTAGAAGACATGTCTATTTTTCCACGGGGAAACCTTTACAATTACCACTGCTTAGCTTTCAATTCGCCTCTAACCATCAAATGAAATGTGAATAACCCGTCCTCCTCTATTTGAAACAAGGAGCGCTTATGGTTCCGTCGGTGCTTGAAATAATTTTGTCTTCTCCGTATTAATATATCTCTAGAGTCAATAATTTTATATGAGGAACTACTGAACTCAATCACTTGTTGATGTTACTCAGTTTTCTGTTGAGGTATATCCTATAGAGGTACTCAAATTGGATCAGTGATCGATGTCTAGGTTTTGTCGTAAACCTAATTGGTTACTTCCAGTTACGTAAATATAATACTTCAAACCGCACTCACAGGTAGGGAACTTCCCATTTTATAGGAACTTTTGTACCATAATCAATGGTATCTCCAATTATAGCTCCTAGGGGATGTAAAATATATTNTAAAATATATCTCTTCTCACCATCCCCATAGTGTATGAGACAAATGTATGCATTTCGATTAGGGTCATATTCTATGGTTACGATTCTACCATATATGTCTTTTGCATTTCGTTAAAAATCTATTTTACGGTATACACGCTTATGACCTCCCCCTCTATGCCTTACGGTAATGATTCCTCTGGCATTACGACCTTTACCACAATGATGCTGCCCATAGATCAATTTATTTCGTGGATTGGATTTCACTTGACTGTCTACGACTCCATTGCGTGTGCTCGAGGTAGAAGTTTTGTATAAATGTATCGCCATGCTATTAAGTATTTTGATTTAAGTTATTTTCTTTCTAAGATGTGGAAAAGAATAACCTGGTTGAAGCGTAATGATCATACGTCTGTAATGCATTGTATAATAGGTCCCATCTTTTAACTTTTTTGAGGAGTCGATGACTATTCATAGCTATTAACTTGACACCAAAGAAGAGTTTGACCCAATGCTTCATTTATATCCTAATTTATCCTGATTCGAAATTAAAAGTATATTGATGTTTCCCCAATAACCGAATACTTTTGTTTGCAAATACTACATATTTGATTCCATCCATAAATCTATTTTCTTCCCTGTAGGGTGTGGGCTGCGCCCAGGCCCAATGGACAAAGGCCATCTCAGAAGCCCATCCCAAAGGCGACGAGGCGGGCAGAGGCATCGAAGGAACAATGCACATAGTCCTTATAGCCCCTGCAAAACAGTGATCTACTGACCACACCATCGAAGAAACAGTGCGCCTAGTCACCTGCCCGGCGTAGCTAAATGATGACGAAGAAGAAGAGGTCTGCAATTCTCAGAGTTGAAATCTAGAGAGAAATTAGAAAGAGAAATCGACATCCTTAACTTATTAATTCTTAGAAAGCTCGTCAGGACTGTCGACGACCTCATCTCATTTGTAATCACTCCTTTCAAATACGAACTCAAACCAAGGGGGACCTTCACCCTAGATCCAACAATTGGCGACTCCGTTGGGGATTTATTTGAAAGGAAAAACATCTTAATCTACGACGCATCAAAGACATGACGAGCTCGACCCATACAGACGACTTTGTCCAGGTCGAAGACGAAACACATCTCGAAGGACAAGACACTGGGTTTGACGATCAACAAATGTTGACTGGAGCGGCGATTAGCATCCAAGGAGTACCCACTGAAGAGAAAACTAACCATACACTATTGCACAGACTGGAGGATCAGGAAAAAGAATCAAGGCAACTGAAGAGTAAGTTCGACGCGGTAATGACTGCGAGCTTGCGAAGAGCCAAACTGGAAGTCCTAAATAGAAACCTCTTCGGGTCCACAGACACACAAACACTGACGTCAGACAACTAGCACCACGAGTTAAGCCATCGCGTCGATTCACTCCACCACAGCAACTCCATCAACCAAAGCGAAGAGATAAGGGTGCTAAAAGCCCAATTGAAGGAAATGAGTTCTCTCTTGTACAGAGCCACAAGTTCGACACCGGAAATAGAACGAGTTGTTGAGGAGACCCAAAGAACCCCATTTACAAGAAGAATAACAGAAACCCGAATCAAGCACACAACAAAGATCAAATTTCCGACCTTTGAAGGGAACGCCGATCCCACCCACTACATGACTGCCTTCACCATCGCAATGGGACGAGCCTAATTCATTGAAGAGGATATGAACTCAGGGATCTGCCAACTATTCATAGAGAACCTCGGGGAAGCAGCGCTCTCATGGTTCTCTCACCTAAAGGCCCGATCAATCGACAACTTCTAGCATCTGTCGACGATATTCGTCAAACACTACTCTATGTTCATAAAAGAAGAAAGAATCAACCACCGACATGTGGTCGCTGAGTCACGGACATCGTGAGCCCCTCAGGTTATTCATAGAACGTTACAAGGAAGTAGTATCGAAAGTAGTCATCTCCAACAAAACAGCTATCGTCTCGCACAGGAACGCACTATGGTACGAATCCAAGTTCAGGTAGGAGCTACTCCTAAACCGGCCCCAAACCCTCGAAGACGCCCTTCATAGGGATTACAGATTCATCGAAACAGAAGAGGAAAAAGCCGGCCTGGCACGCAAACATACCAAAGCCCATAGAGGAAAAGAGAAGGAAGAACCCTTCGAACCACACCAGTTCTACGAAGGTCAGCCCAAACTCGACAAAGAAAAGAGACATACAAAATACCTCGTCGAAAAACAAAAAACACAGGCAACTCAGCGATGCGACAACGACCGTAACGCCTTCTGCGAGTTCCACAACTGCTAAGGTCACAACATGGTATACTGTCGCCATCTGAAGGACATGCTGTAAAAAAATATCAAGAGGGATGTGGACGAGACGGCCAGAGACGACCTTATCAGTATCCGCCAAGAAACCAAAGGGGACGATCACAAAACTATAGACCAAACCAAGACCGTGAAGTACAAGGAAGACAACAAGAAAGGCAGATCTTCGAAACATATATAGTTCCCCTACATGACTGCCGATCCCACCCACTATATGACTGCCTTCACCGTCGCAATGGAATGAGCCCAGTTCATTGAAGAGGATATGGACTCAGGAATCTGCCAGCTATTCATAGAGAACCTCGGGGGAGCAGCGCTCTCATGGTTCTCTCACCTAAAGGCCCGATCAATCGACAACTTCTAGCAGCTGTCGATGATATTCGTCAAACACTACTCTGTGTTCATAAAAAAAGAAAAAATCAACCACCGACATGTGGTCGCTGAGTCACGGACAATGTGAGCCCCTCAGGCTATTCATAGAACGCTACAAGGAAGTAGTATCGAAAGTAGTCATCTCCAACAAAGCAGCTATCGCCTCGCTCAGGAACGCACTATGGTACGAATCCAAGTTCAGGTAGGAGCTACTCCTAAACCGGCCCCAAACCCTCGAAGACGCCCTTCATAGGGATTACAGATTCATCGAAACAGAAGAGGAAAAAGCCGGTCTGGCACGTAAACATACTAAAGCCCATAGAGGAAAAGAGAAGGAAGAACCCTTTGAACCACACCAGTTCTACGAAGGTCAGTCCAAACTCGACAAAGGAAAGAGACATGCAAAATACCTCTTCGAAAAACGAAAAACCACAGGCAACTCAGCAATGCGACAACGATCGTAACGCCTTCTGCGAGTTCCACAACTGCTAAGGTCACAACATGGTATACTGTCGCCATCTGAAGGACATGCTGTAAAAAAAATATCAAGAGGGATGTGGACGAGACGGCCAGAGACGACCTGATCAGTATATGCCAAGAAACCAAAGGGGACGATCACAAAACTATAGACCAAACCAAGACCGCGAAGTACAAGGAAAACAACAAGAAAGGCAGATCGTCGAAACATATATGGTTCCCACGCAAGATCACGCTGTGGCATTTTCGCAATTAATGGACAACTTTTTTCTCTCTCCTCGAATTATTTTTTTTTCTATTCTTTTTTGTTTCTTCATGACCGAGGGGTAGAATGGGGTTAAAAAAAAATTATGATATCTCCAGTAATTCGGGATAATCTCGGGTTACGTATGCAAATAATTGAAAAATATAGGTCAAGTTAGTACTTTTGCATTTTAAATATAAGATGCATTAAATATTAAGCACTTGGTAAAAAGGAAAATAAACTAATTATAACTTACCTTGTTACTAGTATAAAATTATGGTGCCCGTAGAGCTTCAAAAAATTCTCTTCCTTGTGGTTCCCTGGCGTAACCGCAAGGAACCGTCCTAAAATAGAATAATATTTATTAGAAACAAAATATGTTTTAAAAAATATAATATCACGAGTATATAAATAAACTTACGTATTAAGAGTTAGCCAAACATCCAAAGCAGATATAAAAGTCTCATTCGCCGACTTAAAAGGATCATATACCGTCCATGACCGATCTTCCTTCATCATCTTATGGATAGTGTTGGTAAAAGTATACGGATATTTAAGTGATGCCGTTAACTTTCTATTCCGTTTTTCTTTCTCGACCGGCTTCTTTTTAGTCAAAGCTTTTAATTTGAGAAGAAAATTTTCTAGCTTTTTATTCATATTGTGGTCCCGAATAGAAAACGTCTCCGACATAGGTTTTATATCTGAATCTCCTCGTTCTACACTTTGCTCTTCGTCATTGTCGAATCCACTAGAATCCTTATCAGATGGAAAATCTTCAATTGAAATGTCTTTTAGTTCATACTTCGTTAACTGCAAATTTTAAATTTAAAATAATAAATTTAAACATGTATATATATAACAATTTAAGCACATATATATATATATATATAAATACATTTAACAATACCAAAATAATAGAAATTAAACATTACCAAATA
>OVBE01015339.1:189-11537 GCA_900406425.1 Iberis pinnata | reverse complement strand
GAGCTAAAAAGTGACAAGAAATGTTATGTACAAACCATGAAATTCAAGTGTTATCAGGGCGTTGAAAAAGAAGTGAGCTCCATTAATAGCCAAGGTCAAAGGGTATACAATCAAGGGTTCAATCAAGAATACAACAAAACTCATCCCAATATCTCTTGGAGAAGTAATAATGTAGAAAATCTTCAAGATCAAGTTTACTCAACTCAGCAGCAAAAACCCTTTGTGCATAACTCTAATTTAGGAGGTTTTCAACAAATCTCTCAGTCTGTATTTCAACAACCACCACCAACTCAGCCTCAACAAAGCAATACAATAGAGATGATGTTCAAGCAATTTTTAGAAGGCCAACAACATTCCCAAAGAGAGGTGAAAGAGCTGAATCAAAAATTTGAAGCACTACACATGTGAAACATTTGAATATACAAGTTGTTCAGACTTCTCAAGCTGTAAAAAGAAAAGCTGGTGTCTTTCCTGGGAAAATTGAGATCAAACTGCCCGATCAGGCACTCCTTTCCTGATCGAGCATACGGGGATGAATTCAAAAAATAAAGAGATCGATCGATCACACCTCCCATATTTCTGCAAATCCTCTAATCTCCTATAAACCCAGGATTCCATACCCAGTGCAACCTACGAAGCCCAGACTAGATTTTGAGGATGGAGGGATGATTGGAAAGCAACCTAATCCACTTAGGAAACTCCATAAGCTACAAGATCCAGGGGAATTTTTTGTTCCTTTTTTTTATTCATGGAGTAGAATTCATAGACTATCTTCGTGATACTGGAACTATTGTGAGCGTCATGTCAAGAATGGTTGCAGAGAGTTTGGGAATTTCATGTATCAAGCCTTCTAAGATGACTTATAAACTTGCTAATGATTCTAATGTATCTTCCAGTGGGTTTATCTTTGATCTATTGGTACAAGTTGGGAATTGTCTCGTACCTGTTGATTTCCACATCTTGGAGATGAATGGGTACCAAGATGAACATTTGGTACAAGGGAGACCTTTTTTGCAACCGTAGTATCTGTTGTTGATCTACCTAATCAGCGTATATGCCTAAAAAACATCAAGAAAAGGATTTTCTATCCAACGATTCCCCCAAAGGGGATATCTAGGGTAACTATGGTGAAAGAAGAGGAGATGAAGAATGAACATGATCTTAAGTGTGTAGTTGCTGAAGTCTTGCACAAAGAACCTCAAATCTCAATAATGAATGTCATTCCAAAAGTCAAGGAAGAGGTGAAGGTGAAACCGAAGAAGACAAAGAGGGACTCTCAAGTGACTTTGATTCCTCAAGCAGTAGTTGAAGGTGCAATTGCGTATAAGGTGAAAAGAAAGGGTTTTTTAAAACCCTTCTCTAAGCTTAGAGCATTATTCACCCCAGAGTTTAAGGAAAATTGAATTAATGTTACAAAGGAGGCAATGAGTAAGGTGCTGAAGCTGAATGTATATCATTTTGGAGCTTGTTATGGAGCATCTCTGGATGTTGATTCAATCCCAGCTTAGAGGTAAGCACTGTCAAGCTAAGTGACGTTAAACCAGCGTTGAGTGGGAGGCAACCCACTATTTAGTGTCTAGATTAGTTGTTTTTCAGTTTTGAGTCTTGTTTTATTTCTATTTACTAACCTATTGATATGTAGTTTTGAGTTCTCTGTGCTTTAGGATATTACTGGTGAAGGATTTTCAAGACACTTCGGGTTATCTCTTATCTATTTTCATTCTTGATCATCTCGTTTGAATTGTTGGTTCTCTCTCTTGATTCTTGCTAATGTCAATTAGTATTGCAAAGATCATTGATCACCATTAACCACTATACTTGATGTTTTGATTTGGATTGATTTTAGAACTATGATTAGGTTGGATTCTCTCATTAAGTAATTCTTGATTCTTGCTCATTATATTAGTATTGCTTGATCATTGCTTTTTACTTACCAACTAGATTTATCGCTTAGAACTGTTTCGAATAGTGTATTTCACAAAATATTCGTGCTAATTGTTCATTAGTATTGCTCGATCATTATTCTCTTGATGGTTTCTCTCACAAGTGATTTTTATTAGCTCTTAAGTTAGCATTTCTCAACCATTGTAAAACCATTTTATTATGTGCTTCAAGTCGAAAGAACACTAACACTTCTCTTGAGTGTTTGTTCGTTTTGCAGAGATTGCAGTTCCAAGCAACAATACGATCATGTGAGATAGCAAGTTTGGAGCGGATTTCAGATTGAGGATAATTCACCATTAGTACCTTCCTTTCCCTTGAACTCATATAGTAACTATTGTTTATTTTCATCAACTGCAGACTTCTCTATTGATTCTGGTTACTCTTATTCCTTCTCTTGAATTTATTTTCACACCGGGACGGTGTGAAGTAAGTCTGAGGGAAGGTGTAATGATACTAACTATGTTTTGATGTTTTTTCTTTTGGTGAAAATTTTCAAATATTTCGTTTTTGGTTTAGTTGAGTCTTATAGAGTCGAAGGAATGATGACCAGAATTTGTGATGATTACTAGTCTAGTGTGAATTTAGGTTCTTTTCTATTTGACTACTGACTTAGATTAATTGTTGGACTTAGGATTGGAACCCCATTGACTGGTTGATATGCCTTTGAAAGTTCTGATCTTTTGGATTGTTGATGATTTTATGCTAGCTCAATTGTGTTATAGCTTAATTTGATCTTAAATTATCTGACTTATGGTGTTGGTATACTATGAAAGTTAGGTATCTTGTTCTTCAGTGTTCTGTAAAACCGAAAAGTTCTTTCAGTATGATCCAGGTCCTTTCTCTCTCTCCCTTCATAAAATAAAAAAACGGTACATAAAAAGGATTGAAAGAGTGATCTAAAAATTCATAGTCAATCCCAAAAAAACCGGCTGCTAAAAAAAGAAAAAGAAAAAAAAAAGCATGGTAATGCGAAGAAATAAAATAAAAAAGAGAGAAAAGTAGTAAGAAAAGAGAAGTGAGAAAGAGAGAAAAAGGATTAGGACCAGAAGTCGTTTGATGCTCTGTTTGGTATGGACATTTTGATAGAAGAGATACTTGAGCGCATTGATCGATACTCCATAGGTAAGAATCCACCATTTATACTTGATTGAATTTAATGAGCTGGTTGATATGATTTGATAGTTTGATTGATTCAGGATTAGAGTAAAAGGAATGTTGTTAGTTATATGGTGGTAAAAAATCTTGTTACAGTGGTTGTCTAGGATTAGTGTCTTTAGTTTATGACATCTTAATTTGAGGTTTCTGAGATTATGTGAATTCCTTTGTGGTCCTTTTCAAATATCTTCTCTAGATTTAATCTTGCATTACTTGAGGACAAGCAAAGATCTAAGTCTCGGGGAGTTGATATTACTCGGTTTTGATGCATAATAGTAGGAATTTATGTATGCTATTCTGTATTATTCTGAGCGTTTTACTTGCAAATTGGTATATTTTCAGGTTTATAAGTGTTCGGGTCGTTTTGGAGCAAAATATGCATTTCAGAGCAAATCAGAAGAATTCTCTAATTTTCGAACAAAGTGATCGAAAAGCATCAGTCAGATCGATCAAGCAAAGCGTTTAATGGAGTGCACGATCGGGCAACACTGGTGCACGATCGGGCATTTGCGCCTAGAAAAATCTGGAACAAGAGATCGATCATGCACGAAGGAGATCGATCGTGCACAAAGGAGATTAGTCGAGCAAAATTTCAGAGAGATCGATCGAGCAACCTAGGGGATCGATCGAGCACTCTGCCCGAAAAGAAATAGAGATTTTCCAATTTTTCACTCAAGTCCTCAAGTTTATCACTTTTCCATTATTTTAATTATTTACTTTTTACACTATAAAAACCTCTTAGCTTGATTTTATTTTCATTAAGCTTTATTCTATTAGAGATTTTACTGAGGGAGAAGAGATTATGAAACTTTGTATTTGGGAGAAGATTTATGAACCCTATTTCAATATCTATTATTATTTTGCAATTATGAGTTCTCTAGTTAGGTTTGAGGGTTTCCCAGGGAAACCAGGTTTGAATGTTAGGGTTTATCATAAAGGATTGAATTTATTAGGTTATTACTCCAGACTTGTTCCTAATACATAAATTATAGTAGCTAACTAGTTCATTGATATTAAAGTGATAAACGCAAAGCGATTTGGTGTAGAGATATGATCTAGTCTAGATGAATAAGTGTTCTTACTTGCGAGAATATTGTCCTGAATGCTTATGAACAAGTGAATCTAAACTTTATTGCATGGTTGAATTAGTTCGATACGGCGGGAGTTTGTTTCTAATAATTCGAACATAGGGTTTAATACTCCGAGAGGAGATTATTCTATTTATGTCTTTCATGTTGAAAACTATTTTCAAAGTAAAATCCTACATGTTAACGAGACTTTTAAACTTCAATACATGTGGATTTCCCTAATGCCTGACGTTTTAGTTTATTGATTACAACCGTTTATTTAAATTACTGCTTTAAGTACGTTACAACCATCTTATTATTCTGTCTTAGCTTGATTTGAGATTGAACTAAAAGTTGTGCTGTCTAGTCTCTGTGGATTCGACCATTTACTGTGCTATAGTGATTAGTTCTCTGCAATATAGTTTTAGGATTTAAATTCTATCTCTATCAAATGTGGAATAAATTGTGAAACCATATTGTAGAAAACCAGATTTTCTTAGGAGAATGGATTCGTATCTGTTGCCGGGTTGAGGTTGAAGAGAAGTGATTCTGATATTCATCATGAAGATGATGCCATATGGCAGTATCATTACCCGAGGAGGGAAACAACACCGGGAGATTTCATATCCTATCCCGGAGTTCACGATATGTAGGGACAAGTGATACACGAATGCGCCATGAAGTAGCCGGTGAAACGTTTGAGATAGGCGAGGGACACCTAGATTACGAATGCCTATATAACCTGCAATCAAGTAAATAGAATCAAAGGGGTCTAGGGATCGAACCAGAAGGAGGTGGAGCAACCATCGTCGACATTAATGCGAAAAAGTTTGATAGATAGATAGAGGACAAAGTTTGAGGAGCTTCTGCCACATCCAAGAGCCTTGGAAAGTGATCGGAGCATCCCTAAATTTAGTATTCCGGAGAAGATACTTCCTCGTCCAAGAGCGCCAGAGGGAAGTTGTGTTCGAGAATAGACGCCATATGAGAGATAGGGAAAATATTGTGGAAGTGTCCTCTAGATGCCCGATACCAATCCCTCCTTTCTCTTTGGGGATGCAAACATCATTCCAGCAAAGTTTGGACATATTATGGTTAGTAGCAGTACTGGCCAAAGGAATTTTCTACAAAGGTTGCTGATGGCGTGGATACATCGCTTTGGTAAGCGAAAAGCAGATTGCCAGAAATTAATTGTGCTAATGATGACTTAGCTGATTAGTTAAAGAAGACCATCAACTGATAGCAGCTTCGATGACCAGGAGATGATACGGGTGCGGTTTTGATCAATAAGGGAAGCATAGTCATTTGGAGTGAGACCCTTGGTTTTTAAGGGTAGTCCCAAGTAACGAACCGGTAGCATGTCAAGTCGGAGATCCAACTCTTCAATATATCGCCATAAATATGGGTGGGGATTTTCTTGCGAGGTAGATGGAAGACTTAGAGATGTTGATTTGAAATCCAGATGCTGCACCAAACTTGTCCATGACTTGAAGAATGCCATGCAAACAAGATAGAGCACCATTGGAGAAAATCAGTAGATCATTTGCGAAGCAAATATGTGTAAGACCTATAGATTGACAATGAGGGTGATAGCTAATTAGGCCAGATGAAGCAGCATCATTAAGAAGTTTGGACATAACAGTAATGGCTATAACATAATGGTAGGGAGATAGAGCACAACCCTGTATGATGTCTCTACAACTCGGGAAATAACCAGCAGGTTCACCATTGATCACAGTTGAGAAGGTGGCTGTAGAGATACATAGGTAAATCCAGTGAATGAACCTGTCTGGGAATCACATAACTTGCATCACCAACACAATGAAATTCCAATCAATAGTATCAAACGCTTTGGAAATGTCTAGCTTGAGAGTAAAACGAGGGAGATAGTTGATTTGTGGTAATCTTTGACTACTTCAGTAGCTAGTAGAACATCTTCAAGCAGTAGGCGGTTCTGAACAAAGGCGCTATGATTAGGCTCAATACACTATGGTAGGTAAAGGTGTAAAGCTTGGGACGATTGGCGAGAATTTTGGAGATCACTTTGTAGATGACATTACAGCACAATATGAGACACTAATCCTTCATAGTCTGAGGTCGTCTTCTTTAGGAATAAGAGATACCAATGTGGCATTGACACTAGCTGGAAGGAAATCATAGAGAAAGAATGATTGAATCGCTATAACAAAATCACCGCCAAGCGTGGGCCAGGCTGCCTTGAAGAACTATGTGGTGTAACCATCAAGTCCTGGAGCCTTGTTAGCAGGCATGGAGAAAAGAGTGGACTAAACCTCTTAGGCAAGCACTGGTGCCACTAAGGAGGATACAACTTCGGGAGGCAGTAGTACGGGAGAATCTATGTGAGTATCACATGTGGGATTGGCGTTATGACATCACGCGTTTGGAGGAGGGATTTGAAATGCATAACTACAACTGTCTTGATGTGCGGGTGTCCGTCGTGACTTCACCCGTGGAGAGAACTAGACGCTTGATAGTATTCCGCAAAGCTCATGATGTGGAAACACGATGAAAGAAATAAGTGTTCTGATCACCATATCGCAACCAAGTGATGCGTGACTTTTGCTGGTACAAGCGATCCTTTGATGCTGTTAAGTGATGCCAATCTATAGCTGTTGCTTTCTCAGCTTGTATGTCAGTGTCGGAGGGATGGGAAAGGACGGTGGTTTGACATATGAGGAGATGGTCGAAATCCACTCTTGTTCGTGTGGATAGATCACCAAAACTGTTAGAATCGAGGTGGCGCAAGTGGACCTTTAAAGACTTAAGCTTGGTATGAAGCAATCTCAACGCCAAACATAAATGAGGGAGAGGCAAGCCACCAAGCCAGTGATACCTGAAGAGAGGATGAAACGAGTAGTCATCAATCCAATAATTATTAAATTTGAAAGGCTTACGAATTGAGTTAGAGGGAGAAGCAAAATGGATAACACAACGAACATGATCGGAGACGCCATTAGCTTCAAAAGCGGCATAGGCATGCGGAAACATGGATGCTCAAGTGTCTTCAATTAAGGCTCTGTCAAGCTTTTTGAAAATAGGGTTGGCTGTCTGGTGGTTCCACCAAGTAAAGTGAGGTCCTATGAACTCAAGATCCGCAAGATCACATGAATAAATGAAATCTTGGAATTGATTCATGCCAAGCTAACGTGACCGGGAACCATGTAAAGAATGTAGTAAAGTGCCAGAACTTCGTTAATGTCCCCAATACTAGCCATGGAACTGCCGTTGAACCATAGATGTGTCTGCTATAACGAAGGGCTTCCCATAGTTGCATCGTGTCAACCTGAAAATTGGACGCATAAACACTGAATATTAATAACAGGTCACCCGATTCTAGAGTAACAAGGACTAAAATGACTTAAGAAATTACTAGAAGAGGAGTAACAAGGACTCCATCCTTCCAACAAACCCAAATGCACCCTAAACGATGAGCAGAATAATTATGCAGGATACACCACCTCGGCAGGACCGAGTGTACTATAGACGGGAAGTTTGTAGACTGAACCCGAGTCTCGCGCAAGCACCCAAATTGAGGGTTAGTTAAGCGAATCCAATGATGGACAATCTTGTGTTTTCAAGACTAGTTAAAGCTGCATGTATTCCAAGCAAATAACGACATAACATTAGTGTCTCCGAGGGGAGACGTTTTGTTGTTTCTTTATTGGGGCCTGTTTAGCTAACTTTCGCGAGGCAAGAGACAAAAATTTTGACTTGAGCTTAGTGCGTGAGCTGTATTTGGAGGTTGGTACCGTTGGAATCACATTCTAGGACTCATTGTCAGAGATTTTCCCCTCTTCCTTTTCTGCATTTTCATCGTCATGAGTATCTGATAGGACAAAGAAAAAAGAGGGCGAGAATTTGGGAGGGAGGGAAGTCTGTGCATTGAGGAGCTTCGAGGATGGCAGAGATGAGGAGCGTCCACCACGAGTAACCGTGGACTAATCATCTTGTTGATCATCACCGTTAGCGCTTGATAATGGCTGAGAGTCAGTGTCTTTGTTGGAGACAGTTTTGTTGGTGACATCACTGCTAGAGTGTGGAATAATCTCTAAGGATGGTTCCATGAGAGATACAGTTGCTAATGGTGGAACTTATGTTGTCGATGGCGCAAAAATTACACCGGTTGTACCTGCGTCCCAACCCGAAAGAGAGTTAGTAACAGTAATAGGATTGGCGATCAAATGAGTATCGACAACATCATTAATATCAACAATAGCAATATTATCAACTACATCCTTACTATCAAAAATTGCATTACTGATGACAACAACATTAGCAATGATGTCAACCACAGCACCATTATCCATTATTAACGTTATGCAAAACATCAGCATTATTATTAGGTAAAGCAATATTATCAACAACAGCATTAGAAACATTATCAATAGGTAAAGCATCAAAAGATGTGTTATTAGATGAATGGTCATGTGTGGTGTCGTGATTAGATGCTGGTGCATTGGTTAGTACGCCAGTTCGAGACTTGCAGTCAAGTGGTTTATGGTCCCATGAATGACATGACATGCATCATATTGGGGGGCATGAATAAAAGACAAGAATTGGTTTTGCCTCGTCGGTAAGTAATATTTTTGCTGCTAATTCCTTTTCAAAGTTAACGAGTACCATAACTCGTGCAACATCAAATCTCATACATTTTTTCGTAGTTGGGTGCAATTTCTGCAATTTGCCTACAATATCACCTAAGAAATTTAATCATGCATGAGAGAATAGGTGGTTCGGAACATTGCGAAAATTCACCCAAAGCGGCATGAATGTGAGATCCGGTTTTTGAGTGGTTCGAAAAGGATTTCATTCCTGCACAACAAGCAACACGTCAGAGATATGCCAATATTTTTTTACGGATAATACTTGTCGGTATAGATTTGGAGTTGATATTGAATAGAACAGTGTCCTCCTTGATAAATTAAGCATCGATCTTGGATGATTTCCCGTTACGATTCCAAAGCTGATTTACCGTGGCATAGACTTTTCCAATATGCAGAGCATTGCCAATGAATATCCAACTAAGAAACTATCCCACAAAGGTTGAGCTTCCTTAATAAGAGAAGAAGTCATGTCGACTTTGGCTACTCCATTGTCGAGACTGAACTCGGGATGAAGCAAAGCAAGGTTATGCAAGTCGGAGGTATCGACAATAGAGGACCATGGATGCATGGAGGATGAAGAGCCACCACTGTGAGGGTTAAGCGGAGCCGAGGATGGCATCGTCACCGCCTGCCTCTGGACGGCGTAGGAAATCTTGTAGTGGAATTAAAAAAGAAAAAAGGAAGAACCCTAGAATTGCCGACTTCGTCTCTTCTTAAAAGAAAATTTTTAATCTTTGCCGTGAAAATGAGTTTTGTAATGACATATTTATTTTTTTTCATCATATTTGACTAATTTTTAATATATTCAAACCCAAAATTTTAAATTCCAAACCCTTAATTAAAGTTCATCTTTTATGTTTGTGGTATTTTTAAAACTTTTCGGAGTGTGTGCATGTGTAGTATTTTTGATATTTGAACTTTTTATGATATTGGCAAGAATTCCTCTTTAATAATTGATAGATTTGATGGAGTTAATTGTTAAGTTATCTTATTTGTTTTTGACTAAACAAGTCGATTTATTTTACAATCTTTGACATATTAATACTTGACATCATTTTTTTGTAAAATTTATCATAAAAGTTCTTAGACAAATACACTACACATTCTCAAATATTCTAAAATTCCATTAAATTGTTTTTTTTTTAAATACCATAAACATAAAGTTAAATTTTAAGAGTTTATAATTTATTTTTAGGATTTGGCTTCACTTATTAGAGTTTTAAAAAGTTAGAGTTTAGTTTTGGAGTGTAGAGCTTATATTTTATGTTTTAAACTAAATTAAATTAGTGATATTGAGCAGTACGTTTCAACCAATTAAACTATAAAGCCCCACGAATCTCTCCTAGGTGTGTGTTGGGGTTGTGTTTGTTCACTAGAATGGATTTCTCCTTATAACAAAATTTTGTTTTTGGTCTTTTTTGAACAATTTAAGAGTGTGTGGTATTTTTGACAATTTCTTTTACTATAATTGTTGATTTATTTTACAAGTTTGTCAAATAACTTGTGTTGATTTCAGTTAAAACAATTGACATACTATGTTGAATTATTATAACTATTTTTTTTTTTCATACTCATCGACTAAAATTTTAATCTGTATTGACTTATTTTAAGGATGTTAAAAATATATTTAAGATTATTTAAAGTGTAATATAGCTTTTAAATTGTTCATAAAATATAGTGTATTGCATGCCATCAAATTATTCCCAATAATTGAAGAAGTTAAAATCAAAACAAACAAAAATAACTATGCAGAGCGCATTCAAATATGTGTGGATTAGGACTCTTTCACGTTACTATGTAGAGTTAGGAGAAAACTAATCCTTCAAATGTTTGCGATGTTGCAGATAATCGAGGCTGGTGAGGCCATGGAGGAAGTAGAGAAGAAGATTAACCATATACCTGGTGGGACCGTATTCGAGCGAATTTTATGCATAGTTGATATTACTCGATTTTAATGTACTATAGTGGGCATTTATGTCTGCTATTCTGCATTATTCCGAGTTTTTTTCTTGCAAATTGGTATATTTTAGTATTTCTAGGTGTTCGGGTCGTTTCAGAGCTAAAAGGAACATTTCAGGACATTTCAGAACATTTCAGAAGTTTCGGAAGAATGACTAAGTGAAGAAATGGTTTGCACGATCGGGCACATCACTTGCCTGATCGGGCAAATATCCCTGGAGAATTTCGGATATTCCGATCGATCAAGCAACAAACGAGGGATCGAGCAATAAGGCAATCTGCCCGATCGGGCAGACTTAGATCGATCGGGCAGATCACCCGAGGACCTAAATTTCCAATTTTACACAAAAATCCTCTAAAGCTATCCATATTTTCATATTTTAGATTTTTACTTTGTAGAACTATAAAAGCCTTTTGGCTTAGGTTATTTTTTATCTACCTTACTTTTGCAAACTTTGAGAGCTTATTTGGGAGAAGAATTCATGAACCATGTATTTGGAGAAGAAATTCTAAACCCAGTTTTTAATATATTTATTTTATTGATTTCAGTCATGTGTTTTATTCAGAAATTGATTTGTCTTTGCTTTGATATGTCTGA
>OVBE01015338.1:0-11537 GCA_900406425.1 Iberis pinnata | reverse complement strand
TCCCATTATGGATTGACAAAAACCCATCCATACTACAACAATGGGTTGATTGATAACTCAGGACCTCAAAATCCTATTATCAATAGACTGGCTACTGCTAGTGATTTTCACTCTTGGAGACGTTCAATTCATATGGCACTTAATGTGCGCAATAAATTAGGGTTTATTGATGGTTCAATTCATAAACCTGTTTCAGGACATCAAGACTCTGGCGCATGGTCAAGGTGCAATGACATTGTAGCAATATGGCTTATGAATTCAGTTTCAAAGAAGATTGGCAGAGCTTGCTCTTTATCTCCACAACATAAGGTATATGGAATAATCTTTTAGCAAAGTTTAAGCAAGATGATGCGCCTACGATATATGATATTGAACAGAAGTTAAGCAAGATTGGACAAGGGTCTTTAGATGTTTCTACATATTATACTGAGCTTGTTACTCTTTGGGAAGAATATAGGAATTAGGTAGATCTACCTGTTTGTACTTGTGGTCGCTGTGAATGTGATGCAGCAGCAAAATGAGAGGTTATGCAGCAGCAAAATGTGAGGTTTTGTTGCAACGAAGCCGTGTAACAAAGTTCATGATGGGTCTTAATGAGTCATTTGAGAACACAAAGAGATACATTCTAATGCTCACCTATTCCATCTATTGAGGAGGCATTCATAGTATTTGAGCATATAAGCTTCTGTGATTGCTACTTCTTTATTTGGAACCATTAATCTTGCTATGGGCTAGTGAATGTTCAATCTTGAGATTTTATTGTTCTTTATTCTTTTACATATTTTTTATTTTTTTATTGCTTAGACGGCTCGTTATGAATTGTTGATACCGAATTTACAATCTGATATAAAGGTTCACTTGAATCAAAATCCATTTGCATAAAGACATAAGAGCTTAGTGAACGAGTTGGACTTTGCCGAGATTCAGCTCATTTAATTAGGTCCAGTTTGATGTATTTAGATTAAAGAAAAAACCATAACTATAATTAAGTATAAATACATGTACAATGTTTAATAATAAAGCATATATTCATTAATTAGAAGAAAGAGCCCACAATTCATAGTTTAACCTTCTAAGTTAAAATCTAGAATAACATGAATCATAATTTTTATTGATATTGTAGACCGTGTTTTTCACGCAAATTAGTTTGTCACAAGAAAGTTATCATTAATACTTTTGAATTATATGATTATTACTTTTAAATATTAAATGTAAAAGAAAATGTTAGACAAAAATGATATCTACAATCTTTTATTCATTTGGTAAGAACCACATCAAAAATTTTGTACAAATGTAGAGAGCAAGGTTTCTTGAGAATATATTTATCATATACTAACAACCGAAATGTTTTTAAGTTTCTTAAAAAAACTTATCATAAAGAGCGACTTTAAGGTTAATTTTAATATTTTATTCATATAATGTACAACAATATTAAAAATTTTGGTGGACATGAGAGTGATAATTTCTGCATTGAAAACCTAAAACGACACATATTTTGAAACAAAATTTTTTCTCCAGAACGACAACTAATATGAAACGGAGGGAGTAATATTATAGGAAGGGACAAATGGTGATAACATCAAAGCATGATCTTGTAGGAAGACTTGACTTTCTTGTCGATCTATCGTTTACTGGTCAACGCATCTTTTATTTTATTTTAAAATAAATCAATGCATCTTTATATATAATTTGTATGCGTGTTGACAAAAAAAAAAATTATGATTCTTTTTTGGGTGAAATGTTTTGTTTGTCTTACCAAGATACTATTATATTTGTACTATGAAGTACCTAATCCAAAAGCCTCACATTTTACCAAGTCTTTGATGATTTTCAAAATTTTTAGTATCATCATATATAGGAATCAAATTTTCTTAAATATGATATACTAAAATTATTTTCTTAATCCAACTAGTATAGTACCATATATTAGATATGTGTGAAAAAATCAAGAAACAAACGATCACTCATTGAAAATTTTCAATTTAGAATCTCGGTTTTAAGTTAGAATAACCTAACCAAAATAGTTTTCAATTTGATTCAAAATGTGCAACAATTTTATTTTCTTTTCCAATTTTGATATATGAATCACAAATGAAAATTTTAAAAATTCAAACTCTACTAAAATAGAGATTTTACATTCGCATTACGAATGATTATATTCAAGATCTAGTGCAAATATGGCAATCATTAAACTGTTTTATTTTTTAAATATGCAACAATTGAGAGGGGAGGATTAAGAGTTAAAAGAATCACCTAAAGATGTGAAGATGGCTTTAAAGGATACTCGATTATGTTGAAGTGGGACTCACGCGCCTTAGAGAACAGCTCTCAGGCACGATTTTCAAGATTTCAAACAGTTCTTTTTTAGCGTATTGATCTACCAACTTTAGTCAACCACCGCATCAAAAATAGTACCAAGCTCAGTGGAAAACGGCGGCATGTCAGAACTCTACAGCAAAATCTTGATTTTTCTACCAAATTTCCTTCCAAAGATCATCTGTATGAAGGAGGTAGCCATGGATGAAGTTATGGAGCTCCCAGACGGTAAACAAGAGCATAAAGGAAGCTGCAAAAGCTTTAACTCTGTTATCAACTTTGCTTGATAGCGAAGGAAGAACAATCTTCACCGTTACGGTGCTGAACCTTCCCACCTTTAAGGTGGTGAACCGTGTGATTTCTATTATGTTGCTTTATTTTTGTGACTTTTTAAACAGGAACAGGACAAAACTCTTGGTGTAGAGTCTGTTTTTGAAGAAAGACGAAGATGACATCAAGAATCCCTTACGCCGAGAAGGGAAAGGTTATAGCTCACACCTCAAGCTCACCATCAAGAAGAGCCAGAGTAAGAATCAATTTACCGAAAAATGAGGAAGAGTCACGAATGTGAAAGCATAGAGGGTTTAGTCCCTGATACCTATTTTAGCAGACATATGGAAGACCTCTACGAGGCCAACAGAAGAATACCTGGGGGAGAGGTTTGTTTCAATTCCAATTCACATCGGAAGAAGATATGGAAATTGTTCTGCAAAATAGACCATACCACTTCGCAAGGTGGATGGTGATATTACAAAGGTGGGAACCTACTGTATCCAAAAATTTTCCATCGTTAATCCCATTTTGGATCAGAGTGCAAGGTTTACCAATCCACATATGGACAGACTGCATCATTCGCAGTATAGGCGATGACATAGGTTATGTGGAAAAAGTTGAAATAACTAATGTCGCTGCTCGTATGAGAGTCCATGTTAATGAACTACAGCCACTGATAACATCTTCAGTTATTGAATTCCCAAATGGTGATGAAGTTGAGGTTGTACTGGTTTATGAGAAATTAGAAAAGCACTATTTTCGATTATATCGGCTAGACCATGAGGAGAAATACTGCCCTCTACAGGGAGAGAAGAGCAGAGAAACTGGAACAAGAACATAATTTATCTAACAAGAAGCTCAACACCATGATAAAATCATCGAGAATATCAGAGAAGATGGACACGGAAAGGGGGTAGAAACCACCCATTACAGAGACAGAAGATCTGTAGGAACTTGTAAACCACCACCGACCGGTGAGAGAGATTACGATAAATATCCTTACCATAAGAGGGATCTCAGACACAATTTAGAACAGAGGAACAGAGGGTATTCAGAAAGGAGTTCGTATATGTGTCATCAGGGAGATTTTCACACTCCCACAATAACTCTTATACCAAATCTGATCCTCACAGACAAAGTTATGCATCCCGAAACTCAAAAACTCGGAACAGTCAAGGAAGAAGCCGAAGTATATACAGAGAAGTGTATCGAGGACAAGAGAAGGAAGTGATGGAAGAAAGCCCTAGAGAACGAAGACCCCCTCTGGAAAGAGAGAACCAACCAACAGAGACTAACCTGCCACCAACAACCATTACAGAAGCACTTACTGATCTCAGAGAAGTGATGGTGCAATATGCTACGTGTACGGATCCAACAGAGAGTGCTGCTCGGAAGGAACGCACAAGATTGGCTTTAGAAAAAGGGGAGTTCGAGGAAGCTGCAGTACGAATGGTGAAAACATCTATGACTCAAAAATTTATTCACCAGGAAGCAACCAACACTGATTCTCAAAAGAACTAGCATGAACTTTTTCCAAGAGTTCCAATATCTCAAAGACTTGGACCAACGCACCAACAAAATCAAGACCCTTTAGAAAACACTAATATCCTGCTCTCATCTTTAGTAAACAGAAGCAAAGGACGAGGCCCAACTCAAAAGAAATTGGTATCACAAAGTCTAATGCCAGGTCCAAGTATAAGGAAAAGGAAAACAAAGGGAGTCAAGCCTTCACCAAAAAGGAAACAGAACCAAATCATTCAAACGCAGGAAAGGAAAAAGCAAGGAGAAACTTCATTAGCACAAGCAGTAACTTTATACCCAAGAAGTCAAAACCGAAATCAAGCACAACATTCACAAGCTGCTGTGAGGAAGAGGATGGATTTTCAAGATCCATATGTTCCTTTTCCTTAAAGATTTTGGCTTGGAACTGTCAAGGAATAGGAGCCGCCTTGACAGTTCGTCGTTTGCAGGTAATCAAAGCATCTCAAGACCCGCAAATAGTGTTCCTCTTGGATAAGAAGAATGCAAATGAAGTAGTACTGAAACAAATTCAAGAGTTAGCTTATGAAAACCACCTTTTGATCCCACCCCATGGAGTGAGTGGAGGGGATTAGCATTATTCTGGAAAGAATATGTATCTTTGGAAATCTTATCTTTGAATGAGAATTTTATAGATACAATTATCAACCATGAAGGCAGTAGATTTTATGCAACTTTCGTTTATGGCTGTAATGACAGAAAATGCAGGAAGGATTTATGGAATCAATTCATTGCATTAGCATCTCTTAGAGAAGACAATTGGTTCCTCACCGGAGATTTTAATGATCTAACAAATTTAGCATAGAAGAAAGGTGGAGTAAAGAGAACAGAAGAATCCTTTGTGGACTTCCGAACTTTTCTTTTAGCTTGTGACCTTTTCGATCTAAAGCACACTGGTGATTTCTTATCGTGGAGAGGGATTCGTAATGACCAAGTAGTCCTTTGTAGGTTGGACAGAGCTATAGCTAATACTAATTGGTTCGAGCTCTACCCTTTTAGTCATTGTGAATACTTGAGATTTGAGGGCTCCGATCACAAGACGCTAATAACCCATTTGGATGTTACACGGAGAAAGAACAAGAGCCTATTCTGGTTTGATCGCAGATTACAAGAAAAACCAGAAGTGAAAGCCCTAATCCGAGATACGTGGAATGTAAGGCCATCGGCCAAAATAAAGGAAAGATTAATAGACACTAGAGGTGCCTTGGTTCAATGGTGCAAAGAACAAAACATGAATAGAAAATCATTAATTGAGGAAACCAGATGGAATCTTCAACAAGCTCTAGAGACTACAAGTACACCAGGGGAGGTAATATGAAATTAGAATAAGAAACTCTTGGAGGCTTATCGATAAGAAGAGACTTTTTGGCGCCAAAGAAGCCGTGTTGTTTGGTTACAAGCGGGCGATAAAAACTCAAGGTTTTTTCATGCCTCAACTAGGGGCCGATAAGTAAAGAATCTAATAACAGTGATAAAGAATGAATAGGGACAATTTGTTTTCACAAAGGAGAAAATAGCAAAAGTTGCTGTGAATTATTTCAAAAACTTATTTACAGCAACAACTTTCACAAGTGGAAATATAGTGAAAAGAGCCATAAAGAATCGCATCACTGCAAAAATGAACGAACAATTGATTAAAATGCCCTCGGATGATGAGATCAAGGAAGCAGTTTTTGACATTAATCCCGACAAAGCCCTAGGATCGGACGGCTTTTCCTCAGTTTTCTATCAAGCGAATTGGTAAGTTGTAGACAAATCAATAGTAGAAGAAGTCCAAAGCTTTTTTACTTTGGGAGTGTTTCCTCCATAGATTAATAGAACCCACATTTTCCTAATTCAAAAGATTCAAGGACCAAAGAGAATAAAAGATTATAGACCCATTGCATTATGCAATGTGCTTTACAAGATCATTTCAAAAGTCCTCACGAGAAGACTCCAACCAATTTTACCGGAGATCGTAGTGGAGAACCAATCCGCTTTTATAGCAGGAAGAGCAATCTCCGGCAAGGTGCTAATCACTCATGAGGTACTCCATTTTTTGAAAAAATTAGAAGCGACAAAACGATATTCAATGGCGGTTAATACGGATATGTCTAAAGCCTATGATAGAGTGAGTTGGGAGTTTTTAGAATCGGTACTACAATGCTTTGGATTCCACAATTGGTGGATTGAGTGGGTGATGTATTGTGTAACATCAGTCTCATTCTCAATTCTTATAAACAGAGAGGCAAGAGGAAAGGTGTTCCCAAAAATGGGTCTAAGACAAGGAGACCCTCTATCCCCGTTTCTTTTTATCCTTTGTAGCGAAGTGCTTCCCGGATTATGCTCTAACGCCCAAGGCAAGGGAACGTTAAATGGCATTCAAGTGTCAAAATGTAACCCGAAAGTGAATCATCTTCTATTTGCAGATGATACGATGTTATTTTGTAGAACAAACAAAGCTAGCATAAAAACCCTTTTGCAAATTATAAAGGAGTATAGCGAAGCTTCGGGACAAATCATTAATCTATAGAAATCAGCAATTACTTTCTCCCGTAAAGCCGAAGAGAGCCTTAAAGCAGAGATCAAAGCACAATTGAACATACAAAACGAATGCGGCACGGGGAAATATTTAGGTCTACCGGAGCTCTTTGGACGATCAAAAAAACCTATTATCTATAATTGTGGACTGCATACGCCAAAAAGCTAGAAGTTGGTCATTTTAATTCTTATCAACGGTCGGAAAAATGACATTACTTAAGAGTGTCCTAGCGTCAATGTCGGTGTATATAATGTCTTGTTTCCAAATACCAATGTCACTTTGCAAGAGAATCCAATCCGCATTGAAAAGGTTTTGGTGGGATGACCACAATAAAAAGAAAATGGCATGGGTAGCTTGGGAGAATCTAGTGAGCACAAAGAAAGAAGGAGATTTGGGATTTAGAGATATCCAAAGCTTTAACATAGCTCTTCTTGTGAAGCTAAGTTGGCGAATATTATTAAAGCCGCAAAGCCTTCTTGCACGAATCTTGAAAGGGAAGTATTTTCCGAATACCCCATTTCTTGATAGTACATGCCCTATAGTGGCCTCACATGGGTGGAGAAGCATCATTAGCAGAAATAACCTACTTAAACCAAATGTAGGTTGGGCAGTGGGAAATGGAAAAGATATAAAGATTTGGGGGGACTCTTGGCTCTCATCTGTGACACAACTAGCTCCAATAGGCCCCGGGCAAAGGGATGACACTGATGGTGTAGTAGCGGATTTGTTTATACCAAACACATCAACCTGGGACGTAGAAAAGCTAGAAGGAAAGCTCAGATGCTGGAAAGATAAGATCTTGCAAATCCACGCAAGGGCAAAAGGCCAACCCGACAAACATATTTGGTTAAGACACCCATCGGGGAAGTACACAACAAAATCGGGTTATGGCCAAATGCAATCTCAAGGAGAGCCTCCTACTCAGAATGAAGAAGACATAAGAGATATGAATTGGTTTAAGGAAGTCTGAAATGTTAATGTCCCTCCAAAAATCAAGTTATTCTTGTGGAGAGTCCTCCATGACACTTTACCAACATGAAATTTACTTCTCAACAAGGGAATTATTCAAAGTGAAAAATGCAATAATTGTGATGGGATTGAAACTTGTTTCTACCTGTTTTTTGATTGCCCCTTTGCGCAGGAAGTCTGGTACAAAACCTCGGCCATGGGATATGGGTTAGAGGAGGAAGATACCATCATTAAGGCTTGGAGAAAAGTGGCTACAACAGCACCCTTACAACCTGTGGGGTTAGCTAAAGACTCTTTAAGCCCCTGGTTGATGTGGCACCTATGGATTGCACGAAACCAAAAGAACTTTATGAATAAGGAAATGCAAACAATAGAGATTGTCACCCTTGCTACAATTAGAGCAAAAGAATGGCAAGAGGCCCAAGACACTTTACCGAAACAGGAGAAGAGACAAAGCTTTTCCGGAAGACAAGTGGAAACCGAATGGATGTACAACTCCGATGCAGCTTGGAGAGTGGAGAATAAGCGGGCAGGGATTGCTTGGACAGCAAGGCAACAAGATTTTGAAGAACAGTATGGACAAAAGATGGTACAACATGTCCCATCACCGTTATGTGCAGAAGGTTTGGCCCTACGTGAAGCTATGAAAGAAGCAATACGAGCAAATCACCGATCTGTAACCTTTATCTCGGATTGTCAACAACTAGTCAACACAATCAACGCAGAGGAGAGTTTATCAGAACTTCACGGCATCATTTCGGACATTAGATATTTCTCTAAGAGTTTTGATGTACTAAAGTTCTCTTTTGTTCCTCGCAAGGAAAACCATAGAATCGATTTCTTGGCTAAACAATGTATGAGACTTGATGTTTAGTATCACTTTAAGTTTATGATAAGAGTTTGTGACAAAAAAAAAAAGAATCACCTATTGGTTTTTACTTTACTTTTTTAAAATGGTAAATATTTCTATATTTCTATTGGCTTTTACGTGTTAAGAGTAAAGAAAAAATATTGAACACCTGAGACCTCTACCAGAATATTGAACTGTCCATTACCTTAATCATCTCAACTTCTTCTTTTTTTTTTTTGGAGGTACGTAAAACCATTTATAATATCATGATTCATTTGGTACAAATAAACGAAATTTATGGTGAATCCTGAGTATGACAAACTGAAATGTTGTCAATGGTCTTTAATCTAGTGATTAGAGTTTTCAATGATGGTCTAATGCAATCTAAGTTCAAACCTTTTTAATATAATATATCTTTGTAATATTTGTAATATATGTCTGGACCAAAAAACAAACTACAATGTCAAACACAAAAGCTATAGTTAATAAGACAAAGCCAATATTTGTAATATTTATTATCATGGGAAGATTCTTGTGCATGGTCGTCTTTCTTTTGCAGCTAGCAAATTGGTTTGGATTTGGTTTCATCAGTCCGGGCCAGTTCTGGGCAAAGCTCAGTAAAACATTTGTCTTTGGTCCCCAGTTTTTATTTTATTTTATATAAGTTTTAAAATTTTATAGGCCCCATAATTTGTATATATATATTAGTCCTAAATAACAAATACTTAAAATATTAGTCTAAATTTTTTTATTTTGTTTCAAACCCCCATAATTTCAGAACCAGCCATGTCCTTAGCTTTAGTGTATAGAATGACTCTTCCTTGTTATTTTTGAATGTCGTTAGCTTTAGTTTGTCTTTTCCGCTTTGTTTTTTCTATTAAAATTTTAAGTTAAGATAGTCGAAATTTACGGTTTATTTTTGGGAAAAATGTCATTTAAATACATGATTTTTAAAAAGTGTTGAAAAAAATACTAAAAATTTCTCTGTCTTTAAAAATTACTCAATTTTGCGTTGAATTTCATGTAAATATCAATATTTTTTTTATTTTGCCAATTGAGTGTCGATGTTAAGTGTATTAAATCCGATTATCTCTGTTAATGACTGACATTAATACACGTTTAACTGATATAAAGAAGTTGATTCTAAAAGTATATCAGATTCGTTAATATACTTAAACATTGACACTCAATTGACTAAATAAAAAAAATTTAGTATTTAAATAAAAATCAACACAAAACTGAGTAATTTTAGAAAAGAAAAAAAAAACTAGTATTTTTTCAACATTTTCTAAGAACTCGATATTTAAATGATATTTTTCTTTTTTATTTTTTAGCTTCTTCGGTTATTATTAATACTCCTGATTAAAAAAAAAGCCAATAATAAATGTCTTTAAGAGTTAATAGTGGGTCGTTCAAACTTGTTGACCAAAAATCACAATTCTCAACTCTAACCAAGCTTCAAGAAATGATCAAATCGTTGACGTATGACAACTTTTTCTCCAAGGAAAACCTTATTAAACCTAATAGAAACTTTCTTATACTTTTCATTTTTGTCGTTGGACAGCAAAAAATATTAGTATCTTAATTACTTTACTTCAAATTGTTTGAACACAACTTTATTGCGTGTTCTGAATTTGCTTTTGACTATGTTCCACACTAGATGAATTGTACCAAGTGGAACTATTTTACAAAATTGAGGTCTAGAACTTTTTATTTAGGACAAAACTCTTAAAGAGTTAGATCTACAATGTAACCAAGTAACAACATGGTTACATGATCACACACAAAAAAAAAGTTAAATATCTATTAAGGATATAATATCTCATATCAACAATATAAAAGAACAAAGACTAATATATAAAGAAAATTAGTAAATTCATTGGTCGTGAATTGATTTTGAGTTAGAAATTTATAATTATAACATAGTATCAGAGTCTAATCCGATCTACAATTCGATTTGAAATTGGTTCACCAGTCTTTTCCAAACCGATTCGAAATTAATAGCAAACAAGATCTATTATCTTAAAATGGCTATTAAAAACTCATATTGGAAATATAAGTGAACAAAAACTAATATATAAAAGATATGAACGTATATATTTACTAATATTTTGATTTTTAGTTGAAAACTTATAATCCTAACAATTTCTTTAGTATATAATACAAAGTCAGGTGCTTCCATTTGTATATTGTTTTACAATCTTGGTAGTTTCAAGGTTGTGATGGGTCTTGGTTTCTTGTACGTTCCATGTAAGAAGCAAAATAATCAAATATTAAAAGTGGCTAATGACATGCAAACTTTTGTAGGCAAAGGTTACGATACCATGTTACACGCCATGGCAAAAACATAACTTGGTCTAACATGGGGCAAGATTTTTCAGATAAAATGTATTGTTATAAATATGACATAAAATATTAAAGGGCTTAATAAAATGGGTTTAAGGGATACGGGGGTCGAAGGCTCACGTTAGACCGACGTCAATTCTATTGGAGCTAATCTCGGAATTAGTTAGTTGGGCTAGAATTAGTTTTTAGAGGTATGGGGACCGAAGGTCCCCGGGGTACGGTACGGTCTATTTTAGAAAAAGAAAATTTTCTAGGTTTTTCTGATGAGATCAGGTTTTGAGACATTATATAAATGGCTTTAGTTTATTGTAAAGATTAACACTTTGATCAATGAAAAACCCTGGAACGCAGGGATTTGCTTCAATTCATTTTTTTTTCTTTTTTCTAACCTAAAATTGGAGGCGGTTTTACAATAAAACAGAGAGGGTTTAAACTCATAGCACAAAGGAACCAACCCATTTATACTACCACTAGATCAATATGGCCCTGTTCTTTTACCTGTCGCTAGCGACAGCGATAGCGATCAGCGACAGCGACAGCGATCAGCGACACTTCATGTTGTTCGTTTTGCAGTCGCTGCGACAGCGACAGCGATCAGTGACAGCGACTAGCGACACGTTTGTTGTTCGTTTCATAGTCGCTGCGACAGCGACTGTCGCTGTCGCAGCGATGTGTCGCTGTGTTGTTCGTTTGGCTGTCGCTGCGACTAGTTATGGACATTTC
>OVBE01015337.1:0-11537 GCA_900406425.1 Iberis pinnata | reverse complement strand
TGTAGGGAAAACCATATCATTCTCACTTCACTCCCCCAAAATTCCTACTATCAATATGCAGTTTTAAAGCTTGTACCGGTTTAGACAAACCGGTACACCTTAACGCTGTTTAATCCCTGCCAGTTTTTATGCAGTTGTACCGGTCTGGCTTAACCGGTACATTAAACCGGTATGGCCAGTTTTGTCGTGTACCGGTTTGTACCAATACATCCCAACTTTTGTTCTGAAACTTCCAAACCTGCATAAATCAATACCCAAACTTCCTTAAAGGTTAGTACACCCAAAAACATGTCTAAAGAAGTGAAAAAACTAAAATAAAAGGATATATACAAAAAGGATAACATGAGATTGTCTCTCAAGTGCGCTTAGTTAAAGTCACTAAGCTTGACTCGCCGCTCTTTTAGTCTTGTGGGGGTTCAGAAAGAGACATGGAATCTCTTTCCTTGACAACTTCGCTTGTCAAGTATCGCTTCACCCTGTGTCCATTGACCATAAATTCTTTTGCGTCTTTCCTGAAGAGAACAAATGCACTATATGGACAGATTTCCTTAACCGTGAAAGGGCCCGACCATCTTTTTTTCAGTTTTCCAGGAAAGAGTTTCAGCCTTGAATTGTATAGCAATACCAAATCACCAACTTCTCCAATTTCTTGGTGATGATTTTCTTGTCATGAAAATATTTTTTCCTCTCTTTATAGATCTTAGCATTCTCATATGCTTCAAGCCTTTAACTCACCAAGTTGAAACTCTCTCTTCTCTTTGGCACTTTGTATGTCAAAATTCAGCAATTTGACAGCCCACATAGCCTTGTACTCTAAATCAACCGGGAGATGGCAAGCCTTGCCATAGAGAATGTTGAATGGAGTTGTGCCTAGTAGAGTTTGAATGCGGTCCTATATGCCCACAAGGCATCGTCCAACTTAATGAACCAATCTTTCATTGTTGTTCTAACCGTCTTTTCAAGAATGGCCTTGATTTGCTTGTTGGAAACTTTGACTCGGCCGCTTGTTTGAGGATTGTAAGGTGTGGCTACCTTGTGCTTAACTCCATATTTCCTCAACAAGCTTTCAAATACCTTATTGATAAAGTGTGATCCCTCATCACTAATGACAACTTTTGGGACTCCAAACCTTGGATCTATGATGCTCTTGAACATTATCGACACCACTTTGGCATCATTGATGGGACTTGCAATGGCTTCCACCCACTTTGACACATATTTAACCACTACCAAGATATTGATATTCCCATAAGAAGAAGGAAACGGTCCCATAAAGTCTATGCCCCATACATAAAAGTTCTCTACTTCCATTATCAGGTTTTGAGGCATTTCATTCTTTTTGCCAATTTTGCCCGCCCTTTGACATGAATCACATCGCAAGATGAATTTGTGAGCATATTTGAACATAGTAGGCCACCAAAATCCAGCTTGTAGAACTTTAGATACCGTCTTGAAAGTGACAAAATATCCACCATATGTTGATCCATGGCAATGTAGAAGGATTCCTTCAACTTCTTCTTCAGCAACACATCGTTTATAGACTCCATCTTTGTTCAAGGTGTAGAGATATGGCTCATCCCAGAAATACCTTGTGACTTCCTTGAGGAACTTTTTAATTTGGTACCCTTCTAATCCATGCAGTTCTTTCTCACAAACCAAGTAATTAACGATCTCAGCGTACCATGGTTCATTCCAACCGGCAATGGCAACTTCTCTGAGAGTATAACATGGAACTACGGCCTTGTTCAGCTTGTTTATTTGTGGAGATCGACATCAATTGCTCCCCGGGAAATGAGTCATCGATAGGAATCTTATCTTCGATTCTCAACCTTGAGAGATGATCGGCAACTCCGTTCTCAACACCTTTCTTGTCCTTGATCTCAAGATTAAACTCTTGTAACAATAAGATCCACCTTAGAAGTCTCGGTTTAGCATCCTTATTGGCTAGCAAATGTTTTAAAGCAGTATGGTCGATGTAGACAATGACCTTAGAACCCACCAAGAAAGATCTAAACTTCTCAAATGCAAAGACGATTGCAAGAAATTCCTTATCAGTTGTAGCATACTTTACTTGGGTATCATCCAATTTCTTGCTTACATAGTAGATAACATGAAGCTTCTTGTCTTTACTTTGGCCAAGAACCGCTCTTATAGCATAGTCACTTGCATCATACATGATCTCAAACGGCAAGTCCCAATCGGGTGGTTAAACTATTGGCGCACTTATCAACTTCTTTTTTATCTTGTTGAAAGATTCAAGACATGCATCATCAAAGTTGAAATTTACTTCCTTGCATAAAAGTCTTGTCAATGGTCTAGCCACTTTTGCAAAGTATTTTATGAACCTTCTATAGAACCCATTGTGTCCCAAAAAGCTTATGATTCCCTTAACTGAGCTTGGTGCCTCAAGGCTTGTCATGATGTCTATCTTTGCCTCGTCTACCTCGACCCGTTTTTCTGAAATCCTATGCCCAAGAACTATCCCATCTCTAACTATAAAATGGCACTTCTCCCAATTTAGCACTAGATGAGTTTCCTCGCATGTCTTCGGGATCCTGCACAGGTTTGACAAACACACAACAAACGAAGAGCCATATACAAAGAAATCATCCATAAAAACTTCAACCACATTTTCAATCAAATGAGAGAAGATAGACATCATGCAACATTGAAAATTTTTTGGGGCGTTACATAACCCAAATGGCATCCTTCGATAAGCAAAGGTTCCATAGGGGCATGTGAAGGTAGTTTTCTCTTGATCTTGCGGATGAATGGATATTTGGAAGAAACCGGAATACCCATCCAAGAAGCAATAATAAGGATGATTGGCTAAACGTTCAAAAATTTGATCAATAAAAGGTAGGGGAAATGATCTTTTCTAGTTGTAGTGTTAAGTTTTCGGTAATCAATGCACATTCTATGTCCGGTTAAGATTCGAGTGGGGATTAATTCATCATTTTCATTTTTCACTACGGTTATACCACCCTTTTCGGGAACAACATGAACCGGAGAGATCCAAGTGCTGTCCGAGATTGGGTATATAATGCTGGCATCGAGGAGTTTTAAGATTTCTTTCTTAACCACTTCTTTCAAGTTTGGGTTTAATCTACGTTGATGCTCAATAGAAGACATAGACTCATTCTCTAGGTGGATTCTATGCATGCACAAGGTTGGTGAAATTCCCTTAATGTCATCTAAAGAATAACCTATTGGTCTCCTATACTTTCTCAATTCATTTACCAAACCATCAATCTCATAAACACTCAAATCATCATTGACAATTACCGGGTAAGTAGAGTTAGAGCCAAGAAATACATACCGGAGACGTTTAGGAAAAGGTTTTAGTTCTAACTTTGGAGCTTTTAGCTCACTCCAATCCTCGGTTAGGCTAGACTTACCAATGCTAGCTTCATTTTTTGGGGCAAGTGAGTTGATGCAATCTTGTCTCAAGTGAAGAGCATCTTCTAACTTTACCTCTCCTTCTAAGGTCTCATGAGAGTCAAGCCTTTCAGCCATATTTTCAACTTCGGCATTGAGAGATATTTTTCATTAGGCTTAATAGTCAAAGCCAATTGCAAAGTATCTTCAATAGCTAGCTCCTCCAAGCACTCATTTGAAAGATCATCCATAGTCTCTATATAGAAGACTTGGCCATCAATGGTTGATTTCTTCATGATCTCCTTGATGTCATATTGTTGCACATGATCCTTTCCCATGTGCAAGTCAATCTTTTCGTTCTTAACATCAATGATGGCTCCAGCGGTTGCCAAGAACAGTCTACCAAATATGAGTGGATCTCGTTGTTCTTCCTCCATCTCCAAGACTACAAAGTCGGTTGGAATTTTAGTGTTCCCTAATCTCCCTGAGAGATCTTCCATCATTCCAATCGGTACTCTTACAGACCTATCGGCCATCACCAAAGAGATCCTACAAGGTTTAAATGAATAGAATCCAAGTTTCTTAGCAATTGAGTAAGGCATTAAGCTAACACTAGCCCCTACATCGCATAAACATCTATCAAAGGTAAAAGGTCCTAGAGCACAAGGAAGAGTAAAACTCCATGGATCTTCAAGTTTCTTTGGAAAGTTGTACCGATTTATGATTGCACTACATCCTTTTGAGAGAATGATCATTCCTTCCAAGTTCTTAAGCTTCTTCTTGACTGCATCTTTCAAAAACTTGCTATAATGTGGAACAAGCATGAAAGCATCAATGATTGGCATAGCCATTTGAACCTCTTTCATTTGGTCTTCAAATTGAGCTCTATACTTCTCCATTAGTTGCTTCTTGACGCAATCCGAGAATGGAATTTTTGGTTCATAAGGAGGTGGCTCATAAACTAGTGCATTTGGTGCAGAGTCTTCACCATTGTCTTGTCCTTTACCCTTGAAGTCAACCACTTTCTCTTGAGTTGGTTTTTCTACCACAATCTCTTCACTTGAGTCTTCATCATTCTCAAAGGAAATAACCTTCCCCCATCATGATTCTTATTGTCCTCAGTAAGAACTCTTGGTGGCAACTGTTTGCCACTCCTAAGTATGATTACATTAATGTATTCCTTGGTGTTGGTTTCAGATTTACCCGGAAGTTGGCCCATTGATCGTTTGGGGGTAGAAGTGATTTGATCCACTTGATTGTCCAAAGCCTTTAAGTGAGAAGCCATGCTTTCAATCTTGGCTTGTAAGTCATCATTTTTAGCGGTGATGTCCTTCTTGAGAACTCCAAGATCAATGGTGGTTTTCCCTTGTCCTTCGAGAAGTTGCCTCAACAATAGATTTGTTTGATCATAGTCATTGGAAGTAGAAGAACTTCCTTGAGTTTATTTTTGAGGAGCTTGAGGATTGGAGAAACTCGTGGTCTTGATGAAGTATTTGGGTTTTGGTTGGAAATCTCCTTGATTGTTGTATTGAGGCTTGGGTTGAAGCCTTGTTGGTGTTGTTGGTTCGGAGGGTAGTGTTGATCTTGTGGGTTAGCAACATTGGGGTTGCGATTTGAGAGACCGAGGTTTTGTTGGTTGTTGTTGTACCCTTGGTTGTAACATTGATTACCCAGATAAGCTAATTCCTCTTGTGGAGCTTCTTCTTGAGGTTGGTAGTCTTCTTGAGCATCACCAATAAAGTTGACAGCTCCTTGTTGAGAAAGGATGAAGTTGTCAAGCTTTTCTTCTAAATATTTGAATTCCTTTTTGTAGTCCTTATCACTAGCAACAACACTAACCGAACGGTCATAGTCCTCCCCATAGTTGTTATCGCTTTGTGCCAAATTCTCAACAAGCAATAAACCATCGGCTTCGGTTTGACTAAAGAAATTCCCTTGACTAGCAGTGTCAAGCATCATCCGGTACTTAGGATAAATTCCACGATAGAGAGTACTAAGAAGGCTCTCACCCGAGAATCCATGATGTGAACATTGGATAGTGTATCCCTTAAAATGTTCCCAAGCTTCCCCAAAAGATTCACTCCTGCGTCGCACAAATCCTGAAATTTTGTTCCGGAGTCTTGTTGTTCGGGAGGTTGAGAAGAACTTGGTGAGAAACACTTTTTTCAATCGTCCCAAGTATCAACCGGATCGGTTGGAACGTTTTCTCCCAAGAGTGTGCCTTCTCGCCCAAGGAGAAAGGAATCAAACACATCTTAAAGGTGTCTTCGGTCACACCATTGATCTTCAATGTGCTACACAACATATCAAAGTTATCCAGGTGGTCCGAAGGATCCTCATTTGGTAAGCAATGGAACTTTGCATTATGAACCATGTTGATGAGGCTGGATTTTATTTCAAGTTTTTTTTGGCGATTGGCGGTGGACGAATGCCAGTGCGTTGAGCATGGCAATTCAGGGCATCATTTGTTCCAATGGTGTGTGGTTGATTGTTGTTGCCACCACCATTGGCATCTTGATTTTTGTCGTCTTGGTTTTCCATTTCCAATTCCCATCGTTGAATATGAGCAAGACGCTCTTGTGTTCTTCGTTCCCGAGTGTATTGACGTTCGAGTGCATGAATGTCCTCAACTATTGGAATGAGATTTGTTGGTCATCTGCTTCTCATGTTCATACACCTGAAGTGCACAAACACAGAAAAGTAGAGATATGAGTAAAGTAAAAGAAATTGAACTTAGTCCTAATGGTTAAAACAATTCTGAAAAGGCAGCGACGCCAATTTAATAAACACAAGTTTGCTGAAACTATGTCTAAGCAAATAACTTAAGTCTATTCACATCATTATAGCACTTAAGAATCAATCCAAATTCATGAAATTCAACACGTTAATCCTATATGAATCTTATCTAGTCTAAGAAATTAAGATTGATTGGTTTAAAACACTCAAACATGCTTAAATTAGAAAGTCAACAAATGTCAACATAAATCAAAAGTCAACATAAATCAAAAGTCAACAGAAATCAATAAAAGTCAACAAAATTTTAAAATCAAATTTCAAAGATAAAATGGCTAAGCAAATGGCATACGTTATTCATTTGGTTGATTAAGTAAATTTCCATGATGTTCTATACTAACTATTAAGCTAATCCTTGGTCTAAGATTCCATAAATAGACTAATCCATTCTCATGACACTAATCATTTCCCTATCATTCAATTGAAACAATCTCTTGGATAATTACATAAATAAGAAACATTAAACTCTAATCTATGATTAACCACTAAACTAACTAACACAAATATCTTTGGTTATGCCTCATTTAGCAAGCAGTGATTGGTTCAGGAATTTCAACGAACACCTTTCGGGCACAAATCAACATATGATCTAGATTCAATTGATCAAGATAAATCTAGCATTAAGAACATTAACTACATGAGTATTAATGAAAACTAAGCCCTAAACATCGTGATTCATTACCTAATCAACATAATCTACATAACCATTTACTTAAAAGGGAACTACTCACTATCCATTGGATAAAAACCAAATCCAAGAATAGAAAAGTGTTTAGCGAAAGATAGAAGAAGATTTTGAAGAAGAGAAACAATTAAAATCAACAAATCAAACTCGAATAAGCAAAAGATCAAAAGTTATACAAAGTTGTTCTTAGGAAAAATTAGGAAAAAACATAAGATACCTAAAAATTTGGTAAAAATGTTTAAATAGTATCCTAGAAAAGCATTGGGTTAACCCATAAACAGTTGGGTTAACCCAATTAAAGTTGAGTTTAAACTAAAAAAGGTAATTCCAAGGTTGACCTTTTCAGCACGATATCGGTTTGGGCCGACCGGTACGACAAACCGATATTGGATTTCTTCGTGTGTACCGGTTTGAGAAAATCGGTATGCCTCTGTTTTGCATGTACAAGTTTAGACAAACTGGTACCTTAATCTGGTACACCCCTGTTTTTCATCTTTTTGCACCTTTAAACTCCTTCGATCCCCGTTTCCAGTTCTTCCGCTTCTAACACCTGTAGAAATGAAATGCAAATGCAAACGCATGCTAACTAACCTAAATTCACATGAATCTAGCTAGAATGAATGCAAAACAAGAGCAAAAAATGCAAAAACATAGTATATCAGAATTAGAGTTCTTTACAAAGTTCATGTCTTGGTTTCCTTGGAAACCACTGATATTACTCGGTTTTAATGCCTAGTATTGGGTATTTATACTTGTTATTTGGCATTATCCGAGTTTTTTCCTTGTATTTTTGGTATATTTTCAGGATTTTAGGTGTTCGGGACGTTTTGGATGCAAATTGACTTATGCAAATGCAAAATCCAGCAGAAGAGTTATAAGTTTACCAATGTTTGAAGATGTTCCCATGGATGGATGAAGCTGAAATTTTGGCACACGATAGACATGTTAGTTAGCTTTCATATGTAAGTTGTTTGAAGTTAATTCAATCAAAAGTTACGATGATTTTTCTAAAGACTGGTCAAGATGTCTCGCAGAAGAAGTATGTGCAGAACGTGAAAAGAGATCGATCGATCCTTGTGGCCGATAATGACTAAAGATTTTCCAAAATTAAAATTTTTCCTTCAAGACTTATCAAGATTTTTTTCTTATTGGTTTTATTTTATTTTCCTTATTTTTAGAACTATAAAAGCTCTAGGTTTTGTGTTATTTTCATTATCGCTTATTTTATTTTCAGAGCTTTACCGAGAGACGAATCCATCCTTGTATTTGGAGAAGAATTCTGAACTTTTTTATTATTAATTTATTGATTTGGTTTTTGATATGCTTTCTTCAGTTATGCTTGTTGATTGCTTAGCTATGTCTGAGTAGTCGCCTTGTTAGGTTAATTTTAGAGGTTTCCCAGGGAAAACATGATTTAATAGTTAGTGTTTAACATAGAGGATTGAAATAATTATATTCTTAGTCTGGATTTGTTCGCAATGCTTGAATTAAACTGGCCATTCAGTTCATTGATATTAGATTGATAAACAGAAATAGATTTGGTTTAGAAATTTGATCTAGTCTAGATGAGTAGATGTTCTTGCTTAGCGGAAGTGTTTTCTTGAATGTCTATGAACATATCGAATCTGACCTTAATGCATGATTTAATTATCTGATTTTAGCGGGATCTTGTCTTTAGTAATTAGATATAAGGATTAATACTTTGGGAGGAGATTAGTCTAGTTTCTGTCTTTAGAGTTGAAAACTATTTTTAAAGTAAAATCATGCATGTTAACATGAGCTTCAAACCTGAATACATGTGGAATTCTCTAATGCTTGACGCTTTATTTAATTGAATTACAACCGTTTTTAATTTATCGTTTTAATTAACAATCATCAGAAAAACAAACAAACTTTTAATTACTGTCTGAGCTAGAATCAACGTTTAACTGAAAGCCGCACTACTTGGTCCTTGTGGAATTCGACCCTAGCTTATACTACTGAGACCTTTTCTCTGCAGTGTAGATTTAGGATTAAATCTTGAGCCTATCAACCACCACAACCTGAGTTTTGACCAAATTGTTTATCAGAATTTTGCAAGAAAGGCTTTTGTTAACTTGGGTAAACTTGATCCTGAGGATTCTCCACATTGTTGCTTTTCCACGAGAGATTTGGATGATTCTTGTTGAAACCTTGATTGTACCCTTTATTGTACACCCTTTGACCTTGATTGTTGATGTAACTCACTTCTTCCTAATAAACGTCATTGTCTTGCTCTTGGAAAGTAAAATAAGCACCTTCTGCATCATCAGCAAAACTGACATGTTTCTGATTTTGATTCTTGATAAGTTGAGTAAGCAGCTCTTTAATCTCTGTAACTTGTCCTTTCAGTTCTGAGAGTTCAGAGTTATCAGAAGTAGTTCCCCTAAATCTTCTATCAAAGTTTAGGCAATGAATTTTGTTGCTAATAGCTAGGTTCTCTATCAACCGATAAGCATCTGGTACAACTTTAGTCGTGAAATCACCATCACTTGTTGTATATAAGGACAACTGGTACTTATGATCTATTCCTCTGTTGAAAGTGTTGAGGAGACTTACATCAGAGAAACCATGATATGGGCAGTCACGGAGATTCTCTTTGAATCTTTCACATGCTTCATAGAATGACTCTCAGGACTTTGCTGAAATCCAGAGATCTTGTTTCGCAATAAGTTGGTCCTAGTAGTGGTGAAGAAGTGACTAAGTAACTTGGCTCTGCAATCATACCAAACATAATAGAACCATTAGGTAAGGATTTCAACCACCTAAGTGCTCCATCAGCTAGAGATTGTCGGAAGAGTTTGCAATGTCCTCAAAGTTATCGATGTGGTCCATAGGGTGCTCACTGGGTAAACCATGAAATTGGTTTTAGCGAAGTATTTGGACGAGCTGAACTGGGAAGTGGTACTCCTGACGTTGAGGTTGTCGGGGTTGGATAACATTCATGTTAACAAAGAACGTTTAAGGGTTATTGTAATCACTAACCATAGGGTGATTCTGAGGCGGACGCTGGTTGGAAAATCCATTCAGATCGCCCATCAAGATCAAGGTCGTCCATCGACATTACCAGCTCCTTGATTTATTGGCGGTACTTGATTGTCGTTAGCTTCTGGTTGTCCTGGTGGCACTTGGTTTCCGTTAGCTCCTCCTCCTATTGGATTGATTATAAGTTGATTGAGTCCAGGAGGAGGTAGGTTGTTTGGACCATCGAGATAGACCGGATCATTTTGTTGAATGTTGTCTGCCATTGAATTGGATGAGCTTGTGTTCTTCTTTGCTTTCCAGTTTGAACATTCTAACTTCGCGAGTTCTGCGTTAGTGAGGTTGAGTAATTCAGTCGATTTGTTAGATCGTCTGGTCATGCACCTATAAAAACAAAAATCAAGAAGAAAGAACGAGATGGGTACTGTAAAATAAAAATCTTAGACTAAACTCTAAAGAAAACTTAAACGACACTATATTGGTTCCGACAACGACGCCAAAACTCTGATAGGTCTATAATTTAATCCTAAATCTAACTGCAGAGAATATATTAATATAATATAGACTAGGGTCGAATCCACATAGACCAAACAGCACGACTTTCAGTTTTAATATCAAACCAAGCTAAGGCATAAATAAAAGGTTCGATGTAATGTAAATAAGAAATAACTAAAAGTAAACGAAGGTAAATCAACAATAAAATAAACATTAGGCAATAGGCAATCCACGTGGTGTCAGGTTTAAAAGTCATATTCTCATGCAGAGATTTTCTTTGAAAATAGTTCTCAATTCAAAAGACAATAATAGAGTAATCTCCTCCTAGAGTATTACATCCCTATGTTCGAATTACTAAAGACAAGCTCCCGCCGTATCGAGATAATTCAAACATGCATTACAGTTCAAATTCAATAAGTTCATAAGCCCCTGAGACAATACTCAAGCAAGAAAAGGCACTTATTCATCTAGACAAGCTCATATCTCTAAACCAAATCCCTTTGTGTTTATCAATCTAAAATCAATGAACTAGTTAGCTACTCTAATTCATGCATTAAGAACAAGTCTAGACTGAGAACCTAACAAATTATATCCCCTTATGATAAATCTAACAATAAACTTGATTTCCCTAGGAAACCCTAAAACCTAAAAGGTGAACTATGATAACACTTGAATTTCATGATTTGTACATATCATTTCTTATCACTTTTTAGTTCTTTAGGATTTCATCTAGCATTTTTAAAGTCGATTTCTGCAAGTTTATGATTTTTACGAAGTTTTGCATTAGGATTTGCATTTGCATGCATTTTGGAGATTTTTCAGGACTTTCAGGAGTTTTCAGGAAAATTCAGAAAATATCACCAAGTCATTGCAAGTATCAAGACAAGCTGCGAAGTGACCAAGTTGCATCTTCAGCCCAAGATCGATCCTATATTCACATTGGGATCGATCTTAGTTCAGCTAGAGATCGATCTCACTTCACTCCATCAGAGATCGATCTCATTTCATCAGAGATCGATCTCATTTCATCAGATATCGATCTCATTTCAGCTTGAGATCGATCTGCAATCTCACAACCAAGAGCGATCTCATTCTCACAAAGAGATCGATCCCATTCAGCATCAGATCAATCTCAGTGCAAAAGAGATCGATCCCATTTCAGCACAAGTCCAATCCCACATTTTCA
>OVBE01015336.1:0-11538 GCA_900406425.1 Iberis pinnata | reverse complement strand
TAGCAGCATTCAATTTCCTATAGTCAATGCACATCCTATGACCAGTAACAGTTCTAGATGGGATCAACTCATCTTTATCATTCTTAACCACTGTAAAACCCCCCTTCTTAGGAACAACATGCACTGGACTAACCCAATTACTATCTGAGATAGGGGAAATGATTCCTGCATCTAGAAGTTTCATAATCTCCTTCTTAACAACATCTTTCAGGTTAGGATTTAAACGTCTCTGATGTTCTATGCAAGTCTTAGTCTCGTCTTCTAAATGAATCATATGCATGCACAAATCTGGGGAAATACCCGGGATATCATCTAAGGTGTAGCCTAGAGCTCTACGATACTTTCTTAATTGACATAAAAGTAAGGCAGTTTCAACATTGTTGAGCTCAGCATTCACAATCACAGGGTATGTGGAATTAAGACCTAGAAACGCGTACCTTAGCCCTGCTGGGAGGGTTTTAAATTCCAACTTTGGAGCTTTCAGCTTGCTCCATGGATCATCAAGTGGTGCAGGGTACGGTTTAGGTCAAGGCTTGGCAGCTGCCTCCACTAATGCCACACAGTCGGTCAAATCCTCAATCCTTCGACTAGCATCAAGCATCCTAGTAAGATCTATAACTTCATCACTAAAAGACAAGTGAGTATTAGTAGCATTAGTCAATGCAATCTCTAAAGGATCATCAAATAGGAAGTCATCAGAAACTCCCTCTACAGCTTCGACAATGGTATCAACCCAAAAAGATTTGGCATCCAAAGATGGTTTCTTCAGAACCTCTTGTAAGTTAAACTTCATAACCATGTCCCCAAAGTGAAGATCGATCTTGCCTTTCTTCACATCAATGATTGCACCAGCTGTAACTAAGAAAGGTCTTCCTAATATCAAAGGATCCTTAGGTTCTTCTCCAAGCTCAAGGATTATGAAATCGGTTGGTACATATGTTGTTCCAATCTTAACCGGTAGGTTCTCTAGAATTCCAATGGGATACTTTACAGAACGATCATCAAGAACCAATGAGATTCTGGTACCCTTTATATCAGTCATCCCCAATCGCTTAGCCACAGAGAAAGGCATAAGATTGACACTGGATCCCAAATCACACAGCGATCTAGCAAATGTGAAATCCCCAATCTCAACTGAGAGAAAGAAACTACCTGGATCACCAAGTTTCTTAGGCATTCGGTTCTGGAGAATTAAGCTACACTCTTCTATAATCATCATCGCACCTTCTTCCAATGTCAGCTTGTTGGTAACCATGTTCTTCACATACTTTTTCAGAGAAGGTATCATTTGACAAGCATCAGAGAATGGAAGTCGAACACTCAGTTCCTTGATCATGTCTTTGCATTTAGCATCTTCTAAGTCTTTCCTGGATGTTTTAGGCTTAACCGGATAAGGAACTTTTGGTTTGTAAGACCTCGGAGGATCAGGAGAAGTTTCAGGGATTCCAGAACTTGGGATATGGTCTGGACCATTTTGCTCGATCGAGAAAGGTTTGCTCGATCGAGCAGATCTTTCTGTTATCTCTCCGGATTCCGTGCTCGACCGAACTGATGGATTGCTTGATCGAGCAAAAGTTCCTGGAATTTCTGGACCACTTTGCACGATCGGGCAAAAGGTGCCCGATCGAGCAGATTTCTCTGCAAAATCATTCAATTGCTCTAAAACAGCATCTCCCTCGGATTTATCCAAATCTTCAACAAAACCTTCCTTCAAATTATCTTTCCCAGACGTATTGGATAGAGACTTACCACTTCTAAGTTCATTAGCATTCACATACTCTTGATTCTTCGGATTATTATCGGATTTCCAGGAAGAAACCCAGCCGGTCTCTTGACGGCTTCAACAGTTTGGGTAACTTGAGTATCTAGGAGCTTCACATGTGTAGACAAAGCTTCAAACTTCTTATCCAGATCCTTCATATCGCCTTGGATAACCCTTTGAAACTGTTGTTGACCACCTGAAAGCTGCTTAAACATTAATTCAACTGAATTTCCCTGATTAGCTTGGGTCTGAGGAACTTGTTGTTGGAATGCAGGCTGAGAGGTTTGTGAAAAACCGCCTGAATTAGAGTTGGGAATGAAGTTCCTATTCTGATTTCCTTGAAAACCAGTGTTCCCTGAGTTTTGACCAAATTGATTTCCAGAGTTCTGCACAAACTGTTTCTGCTGGTTTGGATAGGTTTGGTCCTGGGGGATCTCTACATTAGTGCTTCTCCAAGAAAGATTGGGATGATTCTTGTTGAAAGCTGGATTGTATCCATGTTTAAACACTCTCTGACCTTGGCTATTGATATAGCTCACTTCTTCTTCAACTACAGCGTTCTCTTGTTCTTGAAATGCAAAACAAGCAACTCCGGAATCTTCTACAGAAGTAACCGGTGGCTGAGAGTGACCCTTANGTAACCGGTGGCTGAGAGTGGCCCTTAAGCAGTTGAGTCAATAATCCTTTCATTTCAGAGAACTCTCCTTTCAGTTCTGAGATTTCTAAGTTAGCAGCCATTACAGGAGCTTTGGTTCGGCAATCGAATTCTGGGCAATGGTTGTTATTACTGGCTGCTAGATTATCGATCAATCGATAGGCGTCTAGAACGGGTTTCTGTATGAAATCTCCATCACTAGTTGTGTCTAAGGACAACTGATACCTCTGTTCAATCCCTCTATAAAAGGTGTTGAGGAGATTTACATCTGAGAAACCGTGATGTGGACAATCACGAAGCAGCTCTTTGAATCGTTCCCAAGATTCATAGAATGATTCGACAGGAGTTTGAGCAAAAGCAGAGATCTTATTCCTTAAAGCATTAGTCCTATTAGTAGTGAAGAACTGACCAATGAACCTAGCTTTGCAGTCATCCCAGGTAGTTATTGATCCTGCCGGTAGAGATTTCAACCATCGAATTGCCTTGTCAGCTAAAGAGTGGCTGAACAAGCTGCAGAGTTTGTAATCCTCGGAAACCCCATTTAGCTTGATGGTGTTGAAAATATCCTCAAAGGTATCAATATGATTCATCGGGTGCTCATGAGGTAAACCACTGAAATGGTTGCTGCGAATCATCTGAACAAGCAAAACAGGGAATTGATATTCCCTACGCTGAGGTGGAGGAGGTTGGATGGGATTCCTATTAGCATAGGCTCCTTGAGTATTGTTGAAAGAACCAACAGTAGGATGGTTCTTGGGATTGAGCATAGCATGAGCTTGAGCATTGAGTTGATTAACTTGTTCCGGATTTCCGAACAAGACATAGTGTCTTGCATCAACATTCCCAAGTTGTTGAATGTTTTGAGGATCTGGATTCACCGGAGGAGCTTGATGTTGCATTACTCCTTGTTGCATTTCTCCTTGTTTCATAACTCCTTGTTGCATAACTCCTTGTTGCATAACTCCTTGTTGCACAACTCCTTGTTGCATAACTTCTTGTTGCATAACTCCTTGTTGGCCTTGTGGCACTTGATTGCCATTTCCACCACCATGTCCTTGGTTAATAAGCTGATTAAGGCCTATAGCAGGTGGTTGTTGACCTTCGGGATCGACCGGATTGATTGGATTAACGATTTCATCCATTGAAGTGAATGAACTAGCGTCCTTCTTCACTTTCCGGTTTGAGCGTTCTAGCCTTAAAAGTTCTGAGTTACTGAGGTTGAGTAGTTCAGGTGATTTGTCAGATCTTCTGTTCATACACCTGTAAGACAAAGACAAGCAAAGAAGAACGAGATGAGNTCAATGTAGCACAGTATATGATATCGAATCCACAGAGACCAGATATGCACGTTCAGTTAAAAACTCGAATATGGCTAAAGTGAGAATATTAGATATGATTGTGAATCATAACGGTAATTAAAAACGGTTTAAAAACTATAATAATAAAGCGCTAGGCAATAGGGAAATCCGTAGGTATTCAGGTTTAAAGTCAAGTTAACATGCAGGATTTTAGTTTGAAAATAGTTCTCAACTTTTCAACATGAAAGACGAATGCAGCTTAATCTCCTCTCTGAGTGTTAAACCCTATGATCAAATTGTCAGAGACAAACTCTCGCCGTCTTTAAAACAATTCGATCATGCATTAAAACTCGGATTCAATTGTTCATAAGCATTAAAACAATACTCTCGCATGCAATAACACTTATTCATCTAAATTAGGTCAGGTTTCTAAATCAAATCTCTTTGTAATTATTAACCTATTATCAATGAACTAGGTGATCAAGCTAATTCATGCATTAGGAACGAATTTAGACTAAGAACCTATCAATTTCAATCCTACAATATTAACCTAACACTCAAACCTGGTTTCCCTAGGAAACCCTAAAACAAATCAATTGCTGAGAAGAACACATAATAGAAATCAAATAAAATAAATATATAAAACTGAGTTCAGAATTTCTTCTCCAAATACAGGTTCAGGAATTCAATCTCCCAGTAAAAAGCTCTCAAGTTTGCAAAAGATAAAAGATAGAATAAAATAACCTAAGTCAAAAAGGCTTTAATAGTTCTAAAAGTAAACTAAATAAAATAAGGAAGTTTTGGATAAGGTTATGGACTTGAATTGTAAAATTTGAAATTTTCATTCTTCTTCGGACGCTTTGCTCGATCGAGTACACCTTTGCTCGATCGAGCAACTTGCACTTTTGCACGACCAAACTCTAGTTGCTCGAACGAACCAAAAGTTCGGATTTTTCCAGGGACTTTTGCTCGATCGAGCAAAGATGTTTCTCGATCGAGCGGAAGATAACAATAGTGCTCGTTCGAACCAGAATTGTGCTCGATCGAGCAGAACTTCTGTAACTTCTGAAATCTTTCTGAAATCTTCTGAAATGCTCCGAAATGCTCTGAAATGCT
This sequence comes from Iberis pinnata, assembly GCA_900406425.1. Lineage (NCBI taxonomy): Eukaryota > Viridiplantae > Streptophyta > Magnoliopsida > Brassicales > Brassicaceae > Iberis > Iberis pinnata. The sequence continues at coordinate 6,707 of OVBE01015336.1, read as the reverse complement.
CCGAACACCTAGAATTCTGAAAATATACCATTTTACAAGGAAAATGCTCGGAATAACGCAGAATAGCAGACATAAATGCCTACTATTATGCATTAAAACCGAGTAATATCAGCTTCTGCACAAGAATCAATTCCTACATTGCATCCATCTTGATCCTAGGATCTCAACATGTGTGTGATTTCTTTGCAAAAATCAGCGAGGTGACCCGCTCTGATACCAATTAAAAGTTCTAATATCACAGAGACAATTGAAAGAACGAGAATATATGTGCACACACGAGATTTAACGAGGTTTAGCAATATGCCTACATCCTCAATCCGACCACTTTATTAAGAACCACTTAAACAACCTCACAGATCTGTTTAATCAGATTTATTCGACGACAAGAACTCTTGACTCGACACTGACCAGTTCCTAATCTACCCTGTCTCACGCACACCAACAGGTGTGTAACACACTCGTGTTTCACTCACCAGAGAAAACCTAGACGCTCTGTATTTCTCTCAAGACTGACTCTCTGTTTTTTCTTATTCTCAGAAAGCGTAAAAGCCTAGATTAACCTAACCTATCTTTTTATACTTGCTTGATCTCTAAATCTTCAATTTTGAATCTTCCCTTAAACTTGATTTCCATAAATATTCTTGTTGAGATATTCTATTCTAATATCTTCCTTTAATCTTGATTTCCATAAATCTTCTCGTTAAGATATTCTTTTTGGCTCCAAGTCTACTTTTTAATAATTGCAACTTGCTCCCTCAAAGTCTCTAATTTAACACCTAGATGAAGACACAGGGATCTCTGGAAGGTTTCGCTGCGAGAAGAGCCCAAACCAAGAAAAAGATGGTTAGAGTGCTAGAAGCAGAAAAGATGACCACAAGCGGAATTTCGACAACCGGATCAAAGACGGTGATGGAAGGAGAGATATTGGAAAGAAAAAACATCACCGGAAAAAATCGTCGAATCGATAACAGCACACTTGAAAAATTTTTACTCGTTTGATACTTGTGAAATGTGAACACAAGTTAATAACTTGAAACAAGAGAAAAAAAAAAAGTTTGGATCAAACCGACGTATGAATCAGATAACAATAATATACACATGAAAAAACTAGATCATAGCCATCAAACGACTAAGTATGACATCAAACCCAAAAGTCACACTTCTTCATCATCGTAGAACAAGATAACCGGAAACCTCATATTTTTCATCGTCATTTTCAATCGATTGGTAAAGAAGTCGACGTAGATAAATAGTTGGTGGTGGTTTCCAAGAGATCAACAAGAGTGATCCTTCCACTATTGGTTCGGTCAAGCTTGTCAAATTGGTTAGCAATCGGTTTAATATCCTTATCGGTTATTTTCTCCATCTTCTTTAATTTGTATATCACAAACTCCGCTTTACTACAACAAATCAAAAAGCTTATAGTAACATATGATAATTGTTAAAATATTACATAAAATACTATTAAAAGGACCACGTCATCTCTTTATCCAATTCTATTGGCCCTAATCTCATAATTAATTAGTTGTTTTAGAATTAGTTTTAAGAGATTTGTGGACCTAACATCCTACAGATATGGTAAGATCTATTTTAGGCAAATAAATTTTTTTCTAAATTTTCCTAATAAGATCAGGTTTTCGGCTATATATAAATAAAAAGTTTAAGTTTATTGTAAATTTTAACATTTTGATCAATAAACAAACTCTAAATCGCAGGGTATTTGCCTCTATGCAGATATATATTAAGATCATTAGATCATGGTAACATAATCTTTGAACCTGATCGTACCTAACGCAGCCATTGTTGTCGATATCTGCAGCAAAGAACTGAGAAACAGACATGTTTTCACCAAGAACTCTCTTTGCACGCTCTCTGTTCCTCTTATCAACTCTTGCTTCAGCCAAATACAAAAAAGCTCTTGCTACAGCTAATGTAGAAACAAGCAACCATATCGCAGCAAGTAGCCTACCGGTCATTGTCTTAAAAGCCTTGTCTCCATAACCAACTGTCGTAACCGACATTACCGAGACATAAAACGAATCTAACCACCCGATTTTCTCAATGAAATGAATAATCAAAACTCCAAATCCGACACATAACATAACAGCACCTAGTGCTAATCCAACTTTCAGTCTAATCCTCATCCTCCCTTTTTCCACATCGATTATATACGATCTCTTTTTCTCTGGCTCATCCGTGTTATCGTTCTTTGCAGCTTCTAACATATTGTGTTCTTGAAGATCAAGAACATAAGTAACCATCCCGCTAAGTAATATATCGATAAATCCAAACCCAACAAGCACAAACAATATCGAAAACAGCTTTGTGAGGAGACTATTGGGAGTGATATCTCCGTAACCAATTGTACACATTGTTACAATACAAAAGTATAAACCATCAATTATCGGATGAGTGTGATCCAATGAGTAGCTATCTCGATTCAGGTAATAGATAAGCACACCTAAGGAGAGATACACAATCAGCAAGGCAATACCTTTTCTTACGATTGATCTCGACTCTGACTCCTCTGTTTCGGGATCAATTGGATGATAAAGATCGTTGATTGCAACCATAGCAGGAGCTGTTTTAGAACGGTGGAATCTGTGATGGGTTGGTTTAGAGTCTGGAGGTGGAAGGAGGAGGTCTACGTTTGAGGTATCGCAGAATGAAGTGGCCGCGGAGGATGACGGTGAAAGGTTTTGAGAGAAAGTGTCGATGATAAGAGATGAATCTCGTTGAGAGCGAGGGAATGGACCAAAAATTAGTAAGTTTTTGAATTCCGATGGAGTCACTGGCACCGGAATGGTGACGTCATCGTGCTCTGGTACGGGAAACAGAGGAGATGGTGGTGGATTAACTCTAGGGCTCATCAAGTATTGGAGCAAAGGGTCAACGTTTTTATCGTCATTGCCGTCGTACGTCATCTGCGTCGTTCGCCGGTAAACCGGAAAAACAAGAGACCAGGTGATTTTCTGAAATGTTGTGGGGACAAGACAAGAAAAGAGTAGAGACCCCACCAAAGATCCAACCTTTTGTCTTTTGATGCCTTGTTAACTTCTAGTGTACCGCTTCAATTATATAAATACGAAATTTTTGGAAAAAGATAATGCTTTTAAATAACGGATTAGTTCTTACTAGTGATGATACAATGACACGATATTTTGAGAGTTTCATATTTTATTCAGATGATGATTAGATACGTGAATGCGACTTAAAATTGGCTTTGCTTTATGGTTTACAGTTGTAACTTAGACCTTCAATATGCGTTAAGTATTTTTCGTAACATTATTTAACATTGTAATATTTTACTATCTAAAATTGGTTTCAAACAGTTTGTCAACTCTTATTCAGCAGAAGAGAAGCCTGTGTAAACAGAATTGCATCCATATCCTCCGATTTCGCTTATATATTCCAAACGAGTGTGTTTTTGTTGAAGATTTATTATTCTAAAGGCACGATTGGTAAAGCGTTAATGAGAAAAGTGATTAAAAGCAGCTGAAGCAGAAGCTAAGAGCAGGAGCTGAGAACGGGAGCTGAGAGCGAGAGCTGAGAGCGAGAGCAAAGAGCGGAAGCCGAGAGCGAAAGTTGAAAACGCAAACTGATAACTAAATTTTTTGTCTTTAAAAAATAGTTTATTTATTTAACACTTAAAATAAAAAATTTTCTTAAAAATTATAGAACTAAATAAATATTTTTGAGAAAAATATAGAGTAGAAATGGGCATTTAAACCGAACCAAACAAAATTTAGTTCGGTTAATTCGGTACGATTTTATTTTAGATCGGGGTTCGGTTCAGTTATGCGAACAAACGAATGACTAACCGAATTTCGTTCGGTTAATTCAGTTTGATTTTATTTTAGTTCGGTTTTTGGTTTGATTCGGCAAACAAACGAATGCCAAACCGAACCAAACCAAACTTTTATTCGGTTCAATTCAATAAAATAAAAAAATTTGAAAACCAAATAAACCGAATGTCACCCCTAATATATAAGGTTCATAATTTCCTATCTTATAAACCCATTATAATTTATTAATACTAATGTGTTATTTATAATTTTAGGTAAAATATATTAAAACATTTTTGTACGATTAAAAGATTCTATAAATGATATTAAGTGTTTTTTCATTTTAAAAATTTTAAAATTTTGAATAAAAAAAATAACAAAAAAGAAAGAAAACTCTTACACTCCCGTGTGGTTCTTTTAAAAATATTCTTGATTGGCGTCGACTCTACTGTAATATAACACAACCTTTTCCAAAACTTATTTTCAATCTAAGCTTAAGTATGATGTAACGGGAGAGTCAGTAGCGGATCTAGAAAATAAATTAATTGAGATCAAAATAAAATTTATACAACAAAAATTGGGGTTAATTTTATAATGTTTAAATAAGTAGCTAAATAATTTTTATAATATCTCAATATAGCAACGTAAGTATAAAATTTCATTGGTGTCAATTGACACCATAAAGGTGTATGTAGTTCCATCATTGGGGAGAGAATTAGAGTTAGTTATCCAGTTTGTCGCTACCTATCATTTTAAAATTGTCTCCGAATGTTTGTTTAACATGTCGGTTTTTGGCTCCAATATTTTTAGTTTTAACTTACCCGCTATTAGCTTAAGTTTTGTATTCCATCGGATGTAAATTCAAAATTCTTCATTTGTTGTAATTCAATAGTTGACAACGAAAATATTAAAACCCAATATCAGTTTGTCCCGGGAAAAAAATGGATTATTTAGAGACCAGGTGTCATAACATGTTATCATCGACAACGAAACAACCAATAGTATGATTAAAAAGTTATTAGCAGCAACTATTGTTAAGTTATCTTAAACTTTTCATTCTGGTAACACGTGTAAGAGAAACAGATTGTAGCTATTATTGAAGTGTAGACTTATAATTTTAAATAATCGTTTAGATAAATCATGTAGAACTCACCTTATCATGTTTAAAGATGTGGGGGCAGCGTCACTTGAGGCATAATGTAAATTTAAACGGAAACTTTGTTAAGTTCTTATTCTTTTACCCTTGTTGGGTTTTTTACAAGTATCAAAAGTATTTATTACCAACAAAGACTTAAGCTATGCGCTGCCAGCAACATAAGGAGATAAATCTTTATAAAAAAGCAACAAAAAAACATAAGGAGATAAAGGCCCGTATCTATCTATAAAATCCATGACAAAAGCTCAACATGTGATTTTGCACATGGCAAAGATGTAATAAATTTTGCAGAATTTGACTCTGCCAAAAAGGAGATTGAAGACAAGCGCTTGTACAAAGTTGTCATCTGTGGACACAAAACTACACCCGGCGTGAGCTGATTTAAAGATCAAAATTTGAGATAAAGACTTTTTACTTCAAAAGAATTTTATAATTTGACCACTATTGTGATCGAAAAATTGTTGAAAATTCATATTTTCGATCATTTTTTTACCAAAATAATTTAATCGAAATTTTTTAGTCGTAAAAATTTTAGGTCAAAAAAATAGTTGGAAAATATTACCGGAAATTGGTTGAAAAAATGGTAGCCAAAAATTGGTCGGAAATTCCGACTATATTTTTTTATATGGTCAGAAATTGGTCGAAAAATATTTCTGACCAATTTTCGACTAACTATTTTAATAAATTAAAAAAAATTAGAATAATCTTTATAAAATAAAAACATTTTAAAATTAAAATTCCAAAATATATGTGTAATTTTATGATCTGATTACATAATCTAATTTTAAATTTTCAAAGTGTAATTCCATAACCTATAATCTAATTTCATAACCTAGATATTCTAATTACTTAAACATATATAATCTAATAACATAAACATATATATTACTAGGAAAAATCTCACGCGTTGCGTGGGAAAATATTTATTCAATAACTTTTCCAAAGTGATGTGCACGATATCTACTTAGAGAGAATTAAAAGACGCCACTGTCATTTTTCAATATCTTCTACATTGCTTATCTTGAACATCATAAATTAAATAAGAATTAAGGTACTCATAATCATAAACCATAAATGAGGCAGAAATCTGAACCTTCTTCAATTTGGCATGACGTTCATAGTAAAGTAAAGCCATCGAAACTTAAATTTTATTTTCTCACAAGTCATGTTTTGGTTTATTGAATGTTATATTTCCTATTGTTTCTTCTATTCATTTTCTCTTCTAAGTTTTTTTTCTTTAAATATTTTTTACACATGTTTCTTTACAAATATAATTAACAATTAACACTACAACAATAAAAAAATATTATATCTTATTATAATATTATATAATTTTCGTTTTAAATTTTAAATGATTTATCTTAGATAAATTTTGTATGCTAAAATTTAATAAATGATAGTAGTTTTGGAAGTGAGAGTACATATACAAGTTTGAAGGGGGTTTTTGTGATAGAAGAAATTTTTCTTTATTAGATAAGATATGTTGTTTAAGTTATTGAGCCATTAACATAACGAAAAAGTCTTTACCTTATTACGGTAAATAAAAAAGAAAAAATTACATAAAATATATATCACTCGCATAACTTTAGTATAATATAATAAAAATAAATGATAGGGGTTTGGTTAAACAAGTAAATACAAAATTTTTGAAGGGGTTCGTCATGTGTCAGAATATCAATGATTGAATTTTATATTTTATTAAGTTATATATTATTGAATCAAATAGTCGATATATGCAATTAGGTTTATGAGAATAATAACAACTT
>OVBE01015335.1:0-11539 GCA_900406425.1 Iberis pinnata | reverse complement strand
CGGGATCGATTTCTTTGGCGTGATGGCTGGTGGATGAAAACTGATGGATGGAATTTGATGGATGAGACTTGGTGGATGGAGCCTGGTGGATGAAGTCCAGTGGATGAAAATTGGTGAATGGAATCTGGACTGTTGTGAGTCGTGGAAGTGGTCTGGTGAATGGAAGCTGGAGATGATCAAAATGGATGGATGAATTGAATATAATGATGATATAATCAGTTGACCTATGGAGTGATCAATTGAAGAGGTAGTAGGCTGCTACTTAGTTGTTTCACACAAAAAGTAAGCAGAATTTCTTCAAAGAAGAAAAGGGGTTTGTTGGCTTCACACCAATCTTTAGAAAAAGAACTTTGATCCAAATATGTTTTCTCAACAAAAAGATGGATGTTTTGCATGATAATTCCGTGCCTTACATATAAAGGAAGGAGGTGACAAAGGCTCCTCCTTGAAAATGACAAAAAACAATAACGTCTACTTTTCATGCATGCCTTGTCTTTAAAGGGACTCTTTGGCTTCTTTGACTTTATTTTAGAAGCTTTTCAAACCCTCTAAATTAGTTAGAGTCTTCAACTAGATCAAAGTATTACTAAGTAGCATAGATGAAAGTAATTTACCTAGCCTCATTAAAACCTATGCCTGAGAAAACCCAATTGGGACAAAACTAAAGCATAGGAAAAAGAGTACTAGATAAACCAATTAACTACTTAGTGAATACCTTTGATCTTCTTCAAATGCTTAAGGGATGTTGATGTAGCTTGATACAACTTCTTGCTCCTTGCCTTAAGTTTTCCTTAGCATATCCTCCATGATCTTAGCTAGCTCCTTTGCTTTGTTCCTTGTGATTGCTCCATTCGGCAGCTCCCAAGTCTTGGAATTGTCTTGATCCTTTATTGTTCCAAATCCAGTTTGTGAGCCATCAAGGATCACATCATTGGGTATGCTGAAGGATGGGAGTGATCCAGCCTCCCACTCGTATTTGAGGTACTCCCCTTTCTTGTGACATCCAAGTGGCATCCTGGTATTTTGCCAGTTATCTGAGAAATAGCTTAAGAGGACAAGGTCTCTTTTCATAGAGAGTTGCGAACAAGGATTCATCATGGAGGAACCTGCTAACATGCAAGGCAATTCCTAGACTTAAGAACTTCATCTCCTCTCCCAAAATGTAGCTCGTTTCGCGCCTAGCAAAGAAAGAGCTGGCGAGGATTTGGTGCACGTAACGGATTGCTGGGTGGCGGATAAGGGCGCTCTTGGTCTTCCCGTCTTTAAAAACCTTGGATCCAATTATGTTCCAAATGAGTCCAATCTCATTTGGATTAAAAACCTGGTTGAAATTTCATAGCGTGAAAACCATATATGTACTCCAACTCTCTGAAGGTGATTGTGTGAGTTTTTCCGTAGACATCCTTGAAGGTGATGAAACCACCATTGCTCCTATCGTACCCTCTCTCGCTGACATATTTCACTTGTAGGGAGGCTAAGAACATGCACGTCGATTGTTGGTAAGCTTCGAAATCCATGTTAAGCATGTTCGGTATTCCCATATTTCGCAGAATGTTCTCAACTTGCTTCAAGATTCGGAGATTTCTCATCATTTCTCCATTGGAGATTGTTGATCCTATGAACTCGGCTGCCATCAGGACATGGTAAATCTCTAAGTCTGAAGGTCCGTTTGACATGGTCGTGCCTGAAAGATCAATAAACAATTAGCACTTTTTCAACATATTAAAGTTCCCATCAGTTAACAATTAAAAGTTTCACACTCATCATGTATAACTCTTAAATCTCATTCTCATCTTTATCAATAACTTGCAATTGGGTTCTATAAAATTTTCAGAGATTCACGAAAAACAGAAAATTTTGTAAAACTTCAGAGATGATAGAACGGAAACCGACTCGAAGATGCTTAAAAGTGCGATGATTTCTTGGGCTTAAATCTTCAGAGAATGATTTTAATCAGAGAGTTTCAGTAGTGAAAGTTGTGAGAGTTAATCATGAAAGAGAGATGAAGATTTCTTAAATAGAGGGGATGACTTGAATTGTTGTGGTTGAGGATTAAGAATGGTGTATGAGGAGGAGGAATAAAGAGGGGACATTGGGGTGTAGGTTGTGTAATGGAATCTTGGAAAGCTTGAGTAGACATGTCATTTAGTAGTGGTTGTGTAAGAGAGGTGATGGAGGTGATCTTTTGTCCATGGGGTAAGGGAAGTTAGTGGGCAAGTGGGAAATTGAGTTGATCCCTTGTCTTTGAGTGAGAGAGGCCTTGATCGAAATTAACAACACTCTAAATGGTTCGAGTGTGCTTTTCTTTTCTTGATCACAACTTCATAAGGTGGTTTGATGAGGGGTTGAATACATGGATCGATCACGTCGTTGAGGTGTGGATCGATCTCGGGATTGCTTTGGATCGATCCTTGTTTGATATTGGACCGATCTTGGTGTTTCCTTGGATCGATCATGACCGTATTTTGGATCGATCATGATCGATCCAAGTGTGAAAGTGAATTGATCCTTAACAAGCGTGGATCGATCCTTAACAAGCGTGGATGGATCTCGACATTGAAAACGCATCGATCTAGACAACTCTCATTGGTCAAAGTGTTGAGAACGCATCTTGTTCTAATTTCTCTTATCCTTGCAGGATTCCCGAAACTCATCTAGTAAGTACCTGAGACACTAAAACAAGATGAAACTAAAACGCATTAAATCAAGTACTGAAATTTAAAAGCATTGAAATTGAAATATATACAAAGATAGACATGGGACTTCCTCCCAAGTGAGCTTGTTTTAAGTCACTAAGCTTGACTTCCTGTTTTTAGGATTAATGACCCTGAGACGGTTCTCCGAAGAAAACCTAGGTCTTTTATGAGAAGACTCATTTGTCATAGTTCTTATCAACCTTGGAGTTCAGCTTTGGTTTTTCATCAACTTCGATAACAAGTATGATGTCTTCCTCAGAAAGTATTTCTTTGATCATGAAGCTCGTAGTACATAGTGGATCCACATTCCCCAGATAGTACTTGAACCTTTTGTTGAGTAAGAAGACTTGGTCTCCATTCTTTATTTCCAAGCATCTGGCATCAGGCTCCAAGTATTTTTCAGAGATTGGGATGTCAGGAAGTTGTTTCTGAGGTGGTACATGCTCAGGTTGAGATTTGAACTCGGGATATCCTTTTCCCGGATCTTTCAGGTTGTTTTCACCTTTGGACATTTCCAATGTCCTGATTTCTTTTAACTCCTTTGGAAACCCTTTATCTGGTTCCTTAATAAGCTTGAAAACTTCATTGTGCATTCCACACTTCCTTGGTTCCTTTCCCAATTCATCTTCAACTGCTTCACTGCTTGAGTACCCATTCTTTGGATTGTCCTCATTCAGTTCCTTCACAGATAACAACTGACTTTGGGCAGTGAGGTCCTTTGGTTTAGTCCTGATGTTGAAGATCATCGTTGGTCTCCTCCCTATGTGAAGCTTAATGTGGCCCTTCTTGATGTTGATTACAGCTCCAACCGTTGCTAGGAACAGTCTTACAATGATCAATGGATCCTTAGGCTCTTCATCCATCTTCAATACCACAAAGTTTGTGAGTATTGTTACATCCATGATCTTGATAGGTAAGCTCTCTAAGATACCAACACGATGCCTAACCGATCTGTCCGCCATCAACATATTTATGTTTGAAGTCTTAAACTCATCCAATCCTAGCTTTTCGGCAGTGGACATAGGCATAAGGTTGACGGAAGCTCCCATGTCACAAAGGAATTCATCAAAAGTGAAGGTTCCTAGTGAACAAGGTAATGTGAACGAACTAGGGTCTTCTTGCTTCGTTGTTATCCAGGAATTGCATTCTACAGGTGGTTCCAACACTTCTCGTGTTACCTTTTCCTTCACGGGTTTCGCAAAAACCTCTAGGTATTTTGCCATGATTTCCTTCTTGAATCTAGAAGGGAAAGGCAACCTGGAAGCATATATATGGTGGTGGAATGAAGGGTACATCCTTCTGTTGTGTTACAGATGGTTGTTCATCAAGAGATGGTTTAGTGATCACTTCTGGTAGAGGTTGCAATGGCTTATGTGAATCAGTTATTGCAGGTTCATCTTCTTCAGCTTCTTTTAAACACGACCCCCCCCCACCTAACTAGGACCACACTGTCATCAGTGTATAGAAGAGGGTAAGTTGGAGTAGTAATAGAAGATGTCTGCTCTAGATAGACGACATTGATGTTAGCATAATCCTTTAGGTTCTGCACAGATTTTCCTAGCAGATGACCATTCGCAGAAGTTGAAGTTGATGCGGTTTTTCCTTCAAGAGTGGTGACCCTGGAGGTTAGATTTTCAATCTTAGAGCAGATTGCACCGAAGGACGTATCCATCTTGTGTTGGATTTCACCGAACTTCTTTGATTTCTCCATTGCATGAGCAGCCTGTCCTTGTAGAAATTGTTGTAATGTAGCTTCAATGTTGAAGGGTTGAGCAGGATGTTGGTTAGATGAGAAACCATGAGGTGCACCAGTAAGTTGATGTTGTTGTGGTTGTTGAAAACCATTTTGTTGTTGATGCTTTGGGTAGTAACCTATGTCCTGGTTGTAGTTGTTGAAAGGTTGAGAGTTCTTCTGTTGTTGAGGTGGGTACATTTGGTCTTGTGGGTTAGCAATGCTGTTGCTTATGTAAGAAAGACCAAGGTTGTTAGAGTAGTTGAAGTATCCCTTGTTGTAACCCCCTTGGTTCTGCACATAGCACATTTCTTCTTGATGTTGAGCTTCGGCAGCTTGAATCTGAAGTTGTTCTTCATCATAGATGAAGTGAACTTGATGTTGTTGACCCAGGAGTAACTTGTCCAACTTCTCATTCAGTGCCTTGATCTCCTTCTTAGTGCTATCATCAGAAGCAGAACTACCTCGAGGTGTTCTGTCGCAGTCCTCACTGTAAATCCCATAAAATTGGGAGAGGTTCTCTACCAACTCCCATCCATCATCCACACTTTTGTTGAGGAGGTTCTCATTACTTGCAGTATCTAGCAACATTCTGATCTTAGGCAAGGCACCTCTGTAGAGGATGCTGAGTAAGGAAGCTTTGCTGAAACCATGATGGGGGCATTGCATGGTGTAGTTCTTGAATCGCTCCCATGCCTCACAGAAGGTTTCAACATTCTTCTGTGAAAACCTTGAAATGTCATTCCTCAAGCGTGCTATTCTTGAAGTTAAGAAGAACTTTGCGAGGAATGCCTTCTTGCAGGCATCCCATGCAGTGATGGAGTTCTTAGGGAGTGACTTCTCCCATTGGTGAGCCTTCTCCCCCAAAGAGAAAGGAAAGAGGCATAGCTTGAAGGCATCTTCATTCACACCATTTATCTTTGTTAGGCTGCAGAACCTATCGAACTCATCGAGGTGATCAAGTGGATCTTCCATAGGTATTCCATGGAACTTGTTGCTTTACACCATGGTAATGAGACTATGCTTGATCTCGAAGTTGTTGTTCTGAACTGCAGGTGGACTAATTCCATGTCTGATGGTGTGAGTGTTGGGGTTGTCACCAGCACCTATGGTGTTCTGCTTGTGTCTGTCAGCGTTGTCTACCATTTGTAAGTTCAACCGTCTCAAGTGTTCCTCACGTTCGTGTTCACGTCTTGCTCGAGAGTGTTCTCATTCAAGAGCTCTGATGTCGTCAATGAGTGGAATCAAGTCAGTTGGTCCTCTGCTTCTCAGGTTCATACACTGCTAGGCAGGTACCTAAAAACAAAGCAAACAAAGGTAGACAGGTAAGTAAAAAATGTAAAAGAAGCTTGATCTGAAAAGATCCAAAATCCAGGTTGTAGTAACAAATCCCAAATGGCAACAGCGCCAAATTGATAGTAGGGTTTTTCGTTCCTACTGGGGTATCAGATACCCATCATTGTAGTATAGATGAGTTATCAATCCAAATGAGAATGTACTAATCAATCTGAATGCAATGGATGCTTTAAAGTCAAGCTAAGTATTAAAAGGGGTGGTTTTTCTAAAATGTCCTAAGTGCAATGAACATGCTGAAAGTAAAGTGTATAAACATAAAAGAAGCATAAAAGACTAAGATGTAAAAACAGAGTAAAAGCAAAGAGAGTAAAAAATGTAAACAATGTGAAGCAGTTCATGAGAATAAGGGTAATTGACTAAGGATTCATCCTGAACCACCTAAGTACCTAACATACCTCATACAATGAGCTAACCCCTAAACAGTAGCAACATAAGCAACCAATTCCAATCTATTGGCAATCAATTTCAGGCAAAGCAATTACAGACTCAACTCTCGTCATAGACGGTAACTACTAAGCAGGCATGAACAACAATCTACTATAGTCAATAAGTTTCCCAAACAACTAATCTCTTAGAAGGGGAAACGAATCTCTAAATCACCTAGTTTCAAACACCTTCAATGAATCACCTTCCAGCGTTGAAGGGTCTAAAGGCGGGATTTCAGTCCTTCTCAGGATGAAATACAATCAGCATTACGAGCAGGTGAAACAGAAGGGATTTAAAGACACACAACTTAGGTACTAAGGTGAACCCATGACATCAACCCTAGTCTACCCTATCCTCAGGAACTTGATGGACTACTCACTACTCATGGAAGTAGAAGCAGAGAGAACAGAAATCATAACTTCAAAGCTACTCATACAGATCTAAGATTAAACAGATGAAGAACAGCAAGAACACAAACCTAGAAACTAAGAACAACAATAAAACAGTAAAAACATATATGAAGAACAAACTGAAAACATAAGATTAAAAGCTTAAAACGAAAATCAACAAGCACCAACTAAACAACAACCTAAAGCTAAGCAAGAAAGTAAAGGAAAAACAGTAGATAAACTTAAAACTTGAAAGAAATATGGTTTTTACACCAAGAAAATGAAGAACAACAAGAAAATGAAAACCTAAGGCTAAAACCTAAAAAGGAAAGAAAAACTAAGCTTGTTGCAAATGGAGGCGAATTAGGGCTTTTATAGTGTTCAGAGAAAAGCCCTAATTCGCACAAAAGACAAAAGCTAATCATTGTCTTAGATCTTGGGCCTTGGTTCAGGTGCTATCCGGATTTGAGTTGGTCGGGTCGGAGTTTGAGCTTGTGTGTGATCGATCTGAAGTGTTGAGAGCTTGGACGTAAGGGTCGATATCGATCCAACATGAGACGCGTTTGAGAGTGGGATCGATCCTGGCGTTGAGGACTTGAGATCAATCCAGAATAATGTAGGATCGATCTGGTTTGAGTGCGGGATCGTTCCAGCCTTCAGGTTGTGATAGATTCACACTTAGCTCAGCTTCTTTTTCATGTACTTCCTTTGCTTCTTCAGAAACTTTCACAAGTTATCCCGAGAGAGATATAGTGGGATCGATCCATGTGAGTGTGGGATCGATCTGGAGTGTTGTTGGGATCGATCTGAGATCGATTTGGATCGATCCTGGAGTGAACTAAGATCGGTCCAGATGTTGCAGTATGAAGCCCGGTGAGATCGATCTAGACGAAGGGTGAGATTGATCTGAGCAGAGATTGAGATCGATCCAGGAAAAGGTAGGGATCGATCCAGTTTTGGTTCTGAGGTAGATCTAGTCCATTCCATGCTAAGTCCTGAAAAATCCTTCCCGAAAACTCCTGAAAGTCCTGAAAAATCTTCAAAATGCGTGCATATACAAATTCTAATGCAAAAGTCCTAAAAATCACAAACTTACTAAAATCAACTATAAATGTGATGTATGCACGCCTTAAGACCTCAGAATTGATGATAATTGATATGTAAAATCCATGAAAATTCTGAGTCATCAACATGCTGGTCCATCCAATGCATTACCCGCCCCAGCAGCTCAACAGAAAAATCACATGAATCGACCATTTGGTGAAGGTGGGGAAAGGGAGGCTCGAGCACAAGAGCACGCCCACATCTCTACCGAGGTAGAGACTATCACGAACGCCTGCAAGAATTTGGAGGTGGCCATGGTACGGAAAGCTCGCATTCTATTTCATGAATGCATGGTTAGTCTCGACGATTGATAGTAGGATTTTTAAGTCTTAAAGGGTATCAATTCCCAATCATTGTAGTATAGATGGGTTATCAATCCAAATGGGAGTGCACTAACAATCAAGATGCAGTGGATGCTTCAAATTCAAGCTAAACAGTAAAAAGGGTGGTTTACTAACAAGTCCTAAGTGCAGTGAACATACTGGAAGTAAAGTGCACAAACAGAAAAAAGCATAAAAGATTAAGATGCAAAAACAGAGTAAAAGTAAAGAGAGTGAAATATGTAAACAAATGTGAAGCAGTTCCTGAGGACTAAGGGTAATCAACCAGAGATCCGTCCCAATCTACCTAAGCACCTAACATACCTCAAACAATCAGTAAGATATCCCTAGACAATAGGTTCATAAGTAACCAAGTCCAATCCCTTGATAAATGGAATCAACCTAAGCAATCACCAGACCTAACTTCCGTTAACGGTACACTACATAGAAGGCATTAAGCAACAACCTACCATAGCCAAAAATCCCCCTCGACATCCAACCCCCTAGGCTGAGATGCATATCCTAAGCATCTAGGGCGTTGCATAAGGATAGACTAATCTCTGAAATCACCATGATAAGACATTCCATAGAACACTTTTCGGATGCTGGAATGTCCAAGATCATATTTCGATTGCCGTGAAAGAAACCAGCATTAAGCACAATGAAACAGAAGGGATGTAAATTTTCACACAAGCTTAGGTGCCTAAGGTGAGATCTGGACATCAACCCTAGTATACCCCATCCTCAGAAATTTCAGGAACTACTCACTACTCATGGAAGTAAAAACAGAGAAAACAGAAATCAAAACTGCAAACCTAAACATGATGATCTAAGAAGAAGCTATGAGGAACAACAAGAACTCAAACCCATAAACTAAGAACATCAATGAAATAGTAAAAACAAAGATGAAGAACAAACTAAAACAGAAGATTAAAAGCTTAAAACGTAATTCAATATGCATCAGATAAAAAGAAATCTAAAGCTAAGCAAGAAAGTAAAGGAAAAAAGCAGATTAACTTGAAACTTAAAACAAATATGGTTTTTACACCAAGAACATGAAGAACAACAAAAGAAAAGAAAAACCTAAGAGAAAACCTAAAAAGGAAAGAAAAAAGAAGACTTGTGCAAAAGGAGGCGAGTTAGGGCTTTTATAGTGTTCAGAGAAAAGCCCTAAATCGCACTAAAGACAAAAACTAATCATTGGATCGGATCTTGGGTCAGGTCCACTTCAAAAATGAGTTGGTCGGGCCGGAGCGTGTTTGACTCAAGTTGGTAAGTGCAAGATCGATCTGAGCTGGGGACGCTTGAATGGGATCGATCCAGAAGTTGAGCTTGAGATCAATCCAGCTTGTTTGAGGCTTGAACATGGGATCGATCCAGAAGTGATGCAGGATCAATCTAGAAGTTGATGCAGGATCGATCTGGACGTGTGCTGGGATTGATCCAGGAGTGAGCTGCAGGGTCGATCCAGAAGTGTGCTAGGATCGATCCAGATAGGTGTTGCAGGATCGATCTGGGATCGATGCAGGAGTAAGCTGAGATCGATCCAGGTGAAGCTAAGATCGATCCACATGAGTGCCAGTCCATTCCACGTTAAGTGTTGCTCCATTCCAGGTTGAGTGCTGCTTTTTGAATTCTCACAAAACCTTCCTGAAAGCTCCTGAAAGTCCTGAAAAATCTCCAAAATGCGTGCATATGCGAATTCTAATGTAAAAGTCCTAAAAATCATAAACTTACTAAAATCAACTATAAATGTGATGTATGCACGCCTAAAGACCTCAAAATTGATGCTAAATGATATCTAAAAACCATGAAAATTCAGAGTCATCAACGATCTAGAAGATGTCAAGCGTGCTCTCCAGTTGGCTCTCGATGACGACTGGGAGCACGATATCGAGGATCGTAAAAGGCATTTCACTGTGCTCAGGCACGACTTCGGAACAACTTGCTGTGAAAGATGGAATCCTTTCAATGATGAGCTCAGGGGATTCAGGAACCATCAGGTAAACACCAGACATTATGTCGACTAGACATTTTTCACCTATAATGAGGAGGACCGGTTGAAAGCTAAGCCGGAGTGGATGAAAGGTAAGGTTGGGTCCATCTACATTATTACTCGTATTCTGGTCGGAGAATAGGGCTAGTCCTCGAAATTGCCCGTTAATCCTAAAAGTTGGGGAACAAAATCCTCCATATTCTTCCATATAAAAAAAATAATGCTTCCTGTCAAAGGGAATATTTTCGGCTCCTCGATTTCGAAAACCGAGATCTCCATATTAGAGAATGTAAGCACTCATGTTATGAAGTCTTTTGCGGAGTGGTTTTGAGGAATCCTTATTTTGAAGAAAGCGCCACCTACTCTCCTACAAAGGCTATTTGCGATTTCTTGAACAAGAAACGGGACGCGCTAGACGGCTCACACCCGGGACACAGCCCAACCAAAGTGGACCGCCTAAAAATATTCTTTTTCGGCCAAGTGGAAAAAGACCTTATCAAGCGTGGTATCAGATTGGTCTATATTAAAGAATTACTTTGAAATGTAGATTGAGATGGTTTAGGGGGACACACATCTTTCTGACACACTCTTCAATCTTCATATTAAAAAGAACATAAATATTGGTGAGAGAACTTTTTATTCTCCTTCATCTTCTTCACTCTCTCTCTCTATCTCCTTCTTCAAAGCTTCACATCTCAGTGCATTTCTCTGTGTAGCTTCACATCTTCACAACTTCACATCTTTGCTTCATTTTTAAACTCTCATCTGATGTCATTTCTTATGAAGGTAACAGTCAATAACTTTGAATTTTCGTATTTTTGCACTTTTGTTTTTGATTAGGCTTAATTAACATAATTGAAGAAGAGTAATCCATTACATCTTACTTGTTCAAGACTGGTTTCATTTGTGAATTCTTAATAATGAATCTCTTGAGTATGTGGTTAAGATCATTGAGCTATAGCCAATGAACTGTTTGTGCAGTAAATATTCTTTCTTAACTCTTGAGTAGGTATACTAGCTTCTGCATCATAGCTTTTATATTTGGAATGTGATAACTTGCTCAAATAATTTATGATTTTTTTTGTGTTTGTTTTCACTGTAATAAAGAACCTGAAGTGGATACAATAGTAAGTGGACGCAAACATGAAGAGACGATGTAATTGTCGTTGTGTCCATTCGCACAAAGCGAACATGATATGTTTTTCCCACTAGTTTAATGATGCTCAATAGAGTTGAATATGTGGTCCATTAAAAATACAGTCATCCTTTACATAGAAATTTTTTTACTAAATAGTGTGTCAACTAGTAATTTGTATCCATGACATTGATATCCATTATATGTTAAAATGTGTCCATATGATAGACAAAAAATCATCCATACGCGACTTCCCCGTATATCCAACTTGAGATGTCCGTCAACCAAATTGTTTTCTACTAGGTGATAAACACAGATTTGCTAATCTATTATCTAGCAAATACTTAAGTTTAATTATGTCATTAAGTACTTAAGATATCATCCA
>OVBE01015334.1:0-11539 GCA_900406425.1 Iberis pinnata | reverse complement strand
TTCCGTAGTGCAGTAGTCGAAATTTCCAAAGTCATTATAATTTCCTTGATACGATTTGTTTACGAAACAAAAATAGAAGGCAAATCACCCAATATTTTTGAAATTACACAATGCAAGCGAATCACCAGATGAACAACACCACAAACTTCATCTTCAATGCAACTAAGCAAGATAAAAACATGACCAAAATCAGATGTAGAGTCAAGTTATAGGACTAACAGCATATGCGTGTTTGATCAAGGGGATAAAACTAACATCAACCATTATTTTGTATGTATTTACTTTGGTAAAGTTCTTTTGATATATTTAGCCATTTAGGTCAAGACCTGACACAGCAGGAAAAAAGGAAAAGATTATAAAACTCTTTTAGCCAAAATTCAAACATATGTTTATATATATCTACAAGTAAGCAAACTTACAAGAAATAACGGAAGTGAGAGTCCATTTCCAATAATAACCACTTCTTCTCCAGATTTCTTTACGCACGAGAGACATGGTTTATATCAGTCATTGAGCGGACAGTGCCTTGAGGCTAACTTTGACATTAGAACAAATTAGTGAGTACAAAGAAAAGTTCCACCATAAAGGCAACAGACAAATAGATTGTTGATTGCTAGTTTTTTGATATTTTTCTGATATGAGAAAGAGAGCCTCTCGCCTTCTTCGTTATCATAAGCTGGGAAAACAAAGTGAAAATCCAAAAAACGAAATCTCTTTGTTAATCATATATAGCTTTATTCCTGGTGACGGATAAATGTTTTGCCCAAACCAACTCTACTTTAGCAAAGAAGGTTTAATTCATGGAAAAAGTATATAAAAACGAAAATGAGACACTAAATACATAGAAAGGATGGAGATAAACTAACCAGTTCCAGTTCAAGTGTTAAATTTTTGTTTATACAAGGACTAGATTTCCTTCCTAGTCTTCATTCAAGTAAAAAACGATTGGAAATGTAAGTTCCTTTTTATTAATAGAGAAACATTTGACAATTTTTTTTTTTCAAATGAACTGGGAGATCTAAAGATTATATACCTTCGTCCGCTTGATATTCTTCTTGCATTCTTCACAATGCATATCAAGCTTCATAAGAACGATGTTATGACCACCTCTCTTTTTCTTTGCTGGTGTCGTTTCTCCACTGAAGAGCTTAGTCTCTCCTTGAGATTTTGTCAGCAGTTCATCATTTTTCTGTGAAATCGCAATCAAACATAAATTGGTATCAATTGTGAAGACATAAAGAGTTCAAGAGAAAATAGATAGAGAAAGTGAAAGAAAAGAATAATTGACTTCTGTTTCAATATCCATACTTGAAGATGAGTAATTGAGAAAAGATGTTTTTCAAGGGAGAAGATGTTGGTCCTTGCGATTAGTTTCGAATATTAAATCACATAAATTACAGCAAAGCTGAAAAAGTAAAAGAAAAGGAGGTGGAGAGTTGATTTATATTAGATCTCAAAAGTCAGAAACTCAAATGTGAAATTTGATCCCTACTTAACATATTTAAGTGATACTTGTCAATTAGGCAGACTTTTGATTGGTAGATAGAAACTTGAGAAGTAATTAAGCTAGTTACAACTTGAGAAAGAAGGTGAAGAGTTGAACTACATTCGATTTACTCATTAATCTGCCACTTGGCAAAAACTTAGTCGAGGATTTGGTGTAAGGAATAGCTGATGTGGACACTCTAAGAAATCAAAGAATTGTACTTTTATATAGTATAAACTAGATGTTATTCCGCGCTACGCGCGGGTTATTATATACAAAATTTTATTGAAATGCTAAAAATATTGTTTGTGATTAAGTATAATCTTAAGCTTAAAAATTTGGATTATGGTATGAAAAATATTTTATGAAATATGCATTTTGTTTTTTTTGTCAAATCAAATTTTCAGACCACAACATTTGGTTTTCTATTTTTAGGTATTGGTTTGTACAAAAATTAAGAATTACAATGTATGTGTGTATGGATGATATTTGACTCTTTGTTTGTAATGTTGGTGGGAAATTGTTTATGGATAAATATATTAAAGCATGTCCATTGGTGCTTGTTAGAAGGTTCTTAAGGGTTTCTTAACCTAAACAATTAATGAAAAATAATTAATTAAAAGTAATCGAGTAAGAAGTGGTTCTTTATTTAGAAATTTAAGAATTGTTTAAAAACCGCCACGTGTCGCATGGTGATTGGTGCGTTTTGGAAAATGGTTTATTCTTTTGAGAAACATCTTTTTTTTTTAAGAATTTTTAAGTTTTTAACCATTGGATGTTAAAAATTAAAAATCTTAACAAAAGTTTCTTAATCATTAAAATGATTATAAAATTGCTTAAGAACCTTTTAATGGTTCTTAACCATTGAACATGATCTTACTTTTTAGACCGTTAAAAGATCTATGTTTTTAACATATTTCTTAGATTCTATGAGATCTATGAGTAGTAAAGGTGAAATACTAAGTTTTTTTGTTACATGGTTAGCTGCATAAAATATTGGTATATATTATCATTTGCGAATTTATTTTAAGACGTTAAACTTCACTTTCTTGATTTCTTTTGGCATCATCGAATTTCAAAATTGTCACCAAATAAATGATTTTTTCATTATCATTTTGTGAGGGCATTATGATATTTTGAACATGGCATATAAATTAGTCATTTTGTGAGTGTACTATACGAGTGTGGTTGTACTTTATGCTACGCACACCTTCAACTTTATAACTTCTTGTATGGTCAGTCGTAAGCTTATAAAGGTCGTTTCACTTTGGAATCTCGAGAAGTAGATGGACCTTTGAATTTACTCTCCTCATGGCTTGATTTTCTTCTATAATCTCACGACTCTACTACAGTTACTCCCCAATACGTGATTTGAAATTGGAATTTGAATTGACAGCAAATAACAAACCCCATGTTCGTATAGCTAAAAGTGTTATGGAAGAAAACGGCATGCCCTTATATATGGCTCTAAATTCTTTTGAACTTAGAATTTCTAAGAATCTTTGTGTGACTTTTCTTCTGTAGTCATGATCTTGACTATTTTTTGGTACATAATAATGATTGCGGTACAATATGGATTTTTTGTTTATGCATATTATGTACATCTTGAATGACTTACATATAAAAAGGTGATCTGAAATTTAACCCAAAAAGTGATATGAAAAGTAATTATAAGTTGTAATTCTTATAATAAAACATATCATGATGTGATGATAGCTTGTACGATTGACCACACACATACATGTAATATGAATAACAAATATATGGGAAACTAAATTATAAGAATTTTTTTAAGTGATAGTTAGAAGGCTTACCATCACTATTCGGCGGCCATGACAATCTCTTATTTTAACCTGCTAAGACGTCTAAAGCACATGAATAATAACTTATTATTGGCATGTATAATTAAACATCATCAACTTAAAAAACACATACCTAAACATATATATGCCTTGTTATATATATATAAGAGGATGTAGAGGAGCTTGATAAGGAAATTCACATTGTATGGTGGAGAAAAAACATCATAAATACAAATGAGAAGTAAAGAACAAATGCTCAACTTAATAGGAGAGATTATTTCATCATTGATCATGAAAGCATTATAAGAGAATCCATTGGAGTAATAAAATAAAACATAGGATCTAAATTAAGTACTAACATAAGAGCAAGTGAACTCTTACATAGATTCCATAGGATAGTGTTCTCGAAAATCAATTTGAAGCTAATACGTATCGTTTGTGGATAGAATTCTCAGAGTTTGGATTACTTCAATTATCCATCTGTAACACATGATCTTCACATCACAATTCTCAAACTTTACAATTCTTAAACCCGCAAAATTATCACTCACCAAAAGAAGAGTTGGACATCGAGACTTACCTCTGAAGATTATTAGTGACCGAATGTTTAAACCATAATATTGGTAAAAGCTAAATCAGAGCATACTCCAATCTTTTTATCTTTTAAAGAAATTAATGTACATCCTAGTGTTAGCCAAAGAGTGATTTGTAGGCAATAATGTGAAGAATGGTTTCTTTAAGAGACACTATATGATTATATGAACCTATATTTCAGGGATTCAGCCATGGGAAAAACTTACATTGTCTTTGTCAAAGTCTCCTCCTTGAATCATGAAATCTCTGATAGCACGATGTAATGCAACTCCTTTGTAGCTAAATCAATTTTCACATGAGAAAAATCAATTACCGAACATATGATATAAACCACAACTTGTGAAAAGGAACGCCACATATGATTTGATATTTGAGCTACCTGTGCATAGAGCACAGAAGTTCTCCATGATTTTGGGAACATCATCACATACAATCCAATAATAACTTTTTGAGTTCCCACTGGATTTCCAATGCTTATATCCAAATAGACCTTGTGTGTTATCTTCGATTGGGGTTCAGTTAACACCTAGAATACAAAAGCATCAAACAAATCTAGTGAAAATCCTAAAGCTGACCACGGAACGATAATTTCAATTCGAAGTCAGTCTCTTCCTCGTGAAATGACAGAGTGGCTCCTCAAGAATACACGTTCGTTTACAATATTAGAAGATGTAAGGATCGCTAACCTCAACATTGAACTGAACCGAGAAGCATTGGCAGTTTATTTTGGTGGAAGATGTATGAAGGAGGACTTATCTGCCATCAGTATTTCTAACGATGGTTTCCTATAATATTGGTGGAGCCTAATCAGTATCCCGATGAAGTAAATCAGTCAAAAACCCTAATTCCAAATAGTCAATGATAAACAACGTGAGAGAGAACCTTGCGAGAAAAAGTATATGATCTTACCATGGTTTCCGGAGACATCAGATAATCCCCTTCAGAATTATTTTTTTGGTAGTTTTCGACTTCGATCAAAAAGAAAATGAAGAGGCCTGAGTTTTTGTTTCCACGCGTGACGCTTAATTTTCCCCTTTCCTAACGATTTTTTCCCAATGTTTTATTTTTACTTTTTTAAATGCTGATGTGGCAATCATATAGAAGAGTTTTGAAAAGCTGAGTTGGAGGCATCTAGAGGCCTCGATCTCTTCCTTTTATTTAGTATAATTCATTAACATTTTTAACCTTGGTGTTCAACAACTATCATTTTGATCTTCAAAATTAACTTATTTTGTTCTTAAACTTTGAAATTACAAATTTACCATAAATAAATTTAAAACTTTAGCTCTGTTAAAATTGACAGCGGAAATGTGACGAAATATTAACTAAATATTAATTAAATATTAATAAAAAATTCAAAAATTCATAGAAAATTATAAAAATTATAAAAAATAACAAAAACTAATAAAAATAATTTTTTTTTATAGAAACTATGAAACTATAAAAAATAACGAAAAGTATAAAAAATATATAGAAAAATAAAAAGATGAAAATTGTTAAAAACTATACAAAGTTATGAAAATTATAAAATTATGGTAAATTATACAATATTATGATTTTTAAAAAATAAAAATAAAACTTACAAAAAGTTGTTTTTGAATAGTATATTTTTGAAAAAAGTAGTCTAAATATTTAAAGTATGAGAATGTATCGTTTTATACTCAGTATATTAAATTAACTTTCATATTATGCATAATCATTTTTTACTCTTAGATTATATAGTTTTAGTTGAGCAACCAATATTAGTTAGTCAACTTCGAAAGTAAATATTAAATTCTTTTTAAAATTTTAACTAATAAAGTAATACCAATAATTTGTGTCATATTGTTCATATATTGGTCCAATTTTTTTATATTTTTTATAATTTTATAAATAAAATATAATAATATGAATTATTATAATTTTTTAAATTAAACATATAAGAAATTAACTTCTATAATTTTTCTGACTTTTATATATATTTTTTATATTTTTAAAATTATTTTCTAATTTTTGTAATTGTATATAATCTTTTTATAATCTTCAAAGTTTCTTTTATATTTTTATAATTTACTTATAAATTTTATAATTTTTGATTTTCTATAATTTTTATAAAATTTTGTTTGTTTTTATATTTTCAAATATTTCGTTAATATTTTTTTATTTTTATTAATATTTTACTATTATTATTATCATTTTGAGGATTAACGTGATAGTTGTTGAACACCTAGCTGTTAATGAATACATTTTCGAAGGTTAAAAATACAATTTTACTCTTTTTTTTTGAAAGACAAAATACAAAATAGCAAAACTCTATACCACAATAAAGTGGCAGATACAAAATGGTCATATATATTAAAAAAGAAAAATACAACAAAGTGGCATTTTTCAAAATAATAAACAGCTTACAAAATTGGGTAAAAGAAGGAAAAATAGATTGATGAATTCATTGAATTGCACTATTATGTTGTATATAAATAGTTACGGGGTGGAAAATATAAGAAACAAGAACTGAGATGGTCATCTGATCTCATATCCCTAAAGCGAATTTAGATATCAAATTATCACGCGAGGCATCAGAAAAATGTTATTTATTTATTTTATTTTTCCAACATAAGCTACAAGTCCTTTTTTATTTATGACGACGAAAGCGAGATGTCAATGTTACCGTTATTTATGAAAATAAAATACTTTTTCCTTCCAAAATAATTTCAAATTTCAAACGCATCTCTCTCTCTCTCTCTCTCTTCTTTTAGCAATACAAACTTTTGTCCCCTTCATCAATTCTCAGGCCACCAAAATTCGCGAAAACCTCCTCTCTCTTCTTCACAATAGTATTCTCGAATCTGACCTTTCTCCATCCGATTCGATTCCAAAACCTGCGAAAGTCTTCAACCTTTTCACAAATTTGAAGAAGAAAGGGTTCTATTTGGGCAGATGGGGGGCTCTGGAAACTGGATAAAATCTCTGATAACTAACAAAAAATCCATCACTGATGATCAGGTAATCTCTTAAAGTTCTCTCTTTCTCTCGAATCTTTGATCGATCTGTGTTTTTTTTTCTCTAATAGAACAGAATCATTTATGTTTCAGGTAGGTGATAAGAATAGTAAGAAGAAATGGAAACTATGGAGGACTTCATCAGAAAGCTTCATATCTTCCTCTAAAGGTTTCAAAAGCCGTGGTGGTAGTTACGGCACTCCTTCTCTTTGCTCAGATCCGCCATCTTTCTCAGCTGACGATTCCTTCACTACAGCTGTTGCTGCTGTCATCAGAGCTCCTCCCAAAGATTTCTTTATGGTTAAACGAGAATGGGCTGCAACACGGATTCAGGCTGCTTTCCGTGCTTTCTTGGTATGCAATCACTGAAACTGTTCAATCTTGATTGACTATTTGGTTAAGCCCTGACGATACAGAGATTTGGTTGTATCTTGAACATAAAAGTACTGTAATAGGCGGATATAGTAGCATCTTGTTACAATACGTTGACAAAGTTAGAAACTTTGATCAACCACATATGGTCTGCTTGTTTGCTTTTTCAGGCAAGACAAGCGCTTAGAGCTTTGAAGGCAGTGGTGAGGATTCAAGCTATATTCCGTGGCAGGCAAGTTCGGAAACAAGCAGATGTCACATTAAGGTGTATGCAAGCTCTTGTTCGAGTTCAAGCTCGGGTTCGAGCTCATTGCAACAGAGCACCTTCAGATGGACAAGAGTTGGAGAAACCATCCGATCAAAAAGTTGATCCTGCAAAGCAAGCTGAGGTAATGATTATCAGACATGAACTCTGAAGTATAACGAGACGCATAGGAGACTAAATTCAAATACTTTTGTAATGATTGTTTGTTGTAGAAGGGTTGGTGTGATAGCCCTGGAAGTGTAAATGAAGTAAGAACAAAACTACAAATGAGACAAGAAGGAGCAATCAAGAGGGAGAGAGCTATGGTATATGCACTCACACACCAGCCAAGGACTTGTCCAAGTCCACACGCTAAGACAAACAAACAAGGGAGTGTTAAAAAGAATAACAGCTCGTGTAAGAGCACTCCAAGTTGGAATTGGCTTGATGGATGGGTTGCAGATAGGCCCTGGGAAGGTACTACAGATAATGCAAGGAAAAGCGAAAGCAGTGTGTCTGAACATGACGCAGTTCAGATCAGGAAGAACAATCTCACAACCAGAGTTTCAGCTAGACCTCCTCTAATGTCATCTGGTACTACAAGTTCTGAGTCTTCTTCGACATCTCAGTCTCCATTACCCTTCTCAGGAAGTTTCCTTGAGGAAGGAGGGTATTACAGAAAGCCGAGTTACATGAGCCTGACACAATCTATCAAGGCTAAGCAGAGACGATCAGGGTCGTCCTCATCTAGTTCCAAGACACCGTTTGAGAAGAAACAGTCAATGTCTTACAATGGAGATGTAAATGTAAGACGTAGTGGTGGTTCAAATCTATTGAGCAACCAATGTAATGATCTATATCCACCGGCTCATGTAACAGGGAGGCATATGTGGGCAAAGAGCCAGAAAAGCTAACTTCAAAGTCCTTTCCCTTCAACAGCTTGTTGGTCCCAAGAAACACATACACGGAATATAGAAACAGAAGTAGCTTCTGTGCATCTTTTAGATATGGTTGTTAAGAGATTAGTTTGAAGACTGCAGCGACGTTGTTTCATCAGTTACTGTTTACTTGTAATATTTCCGGAACAATCTAATATTTTCATATTTCATGTCAACATTAAACCAAGACCAAAGAAGAAGCTCTTCAGATAAGAAACACTTATTCAAACTCTAATAACATACAAATACTATACATGATGAACTCTTTCTTACTTGGAATCATCCTGGATAATCAAAGAGCCTTATTGCTTAAGTGGAGCTTTCTTCTCTCGGTCTGCAATTCTGGCAGGTGCGTTTGAGTGTGTCTTAAACCGTCCCCTCCCTCCTTCCTCTGTCTCCTGAAAATTCCACCAGTATCAATGTTTGATATTGGCGTTCTTATCACGAGATATAGATCAGAAAAGTCGTTGTGCTTCTGTACCTTTTTCTTAACGATTTGAACAACGTCTTCATCCTCAAGCCGATGAGAAAGACCACAGTGTTGAGGGTAGTGGCGAGCACTTGTACCCCAAACCAGTGCATACTTCATATCCTTCACCAGAGTCCTGTGAACGTGGTTACATAAATCTTCAACTGTGCAGCCACCTCTATCCTGAGCAATGATAGCATATGTAAAACACGAAACTCATATCTTTTAAATTCTTATCTATACGAAATAAGCTTCAATATCAAAATTTGGGAGACAAGTATCTAGGTTATTAAACTTACAGCTGAGAGGACAAAGGGCTCATCGAAATCTGGTTGCTGGCCTTGAGGCTTTGAGTAAACTCTTACAAGTCCCATTTCGTCCCACATTCTTGCAAGTAGTCTGTCTAAGTTTAGCTGTTACAGGCAACCCAAATTTTCCCCATTAAACCAGTGTGTTCCAATATATATATATTCACAAGTTTCAGACTAAACAAGAGTCAAGCCATTCATGACCAAACTAAAACTGAGCTGGATCAGATTTTTAGCTGTTTCCTTCCTTAAAGATCTAGAGAACACACAAATAATAGATAATACTCTTGCTAATGTAATAGAACTTACCTTAAGATTGCAACTAATGACAATGGAATTTGGTTGCCGTGCTAGCCTATCAACGTCATCGATTCCAACGACATCTATTTTGTTGTAGACATAAACACATTTGATATATTTGCGGTTTCCTTCTATGACATCAATAAAGTCATCCACTGTAGCATCTTCACGAAACAGAACCTGCAAGATTCATCAGTGAACTCATTAACATTCTACTCCTAAAAGATTAAAGTTGGAGTTAAGTACCTCAGCATTGTGTATCTTGTATTCATGTAGAATTTGATAACATAGCTTCTCATCAATTCGAGTTAATTGTGCTGTTGTGTTGAAAGAAATTCCGCCAGTCTTCTTCTTCTTGAAGTATATCTGTTAACACAATAGAAAGTAAAAACAACACGAATGGTGTGCATCAAGCTGGTTCACCACTTTCTCAAAAGGCTAAGCTTTACTTGTGGAGGTCTTTTGTTTAGACGTAGACCCACTGCTTCAAGTTCCTTAGTAAGTATTTGTCTGTGACCTTCACTCTATAACAATTTTCGAAGTGTTATAGAGAATAAGAACAGAAACAAGAAAAACAAAACCACCAAAATTCTAATATATATATCCTAAAACAAATACTCTTTACTTTTGAGGCATCAAGAACCATCAACACAAGGTCTGAAGACTTCGCCACAGCAATAACCTGAGAAGCAAACAGTTCCAATCTAAGTGTTCTTTGTTAATATTTCAACTGAGAAGAAAATTGATATACCTGCCTCCCTCTTCCTTTTCCTTCTGAAGCACCTTCAATAATCCCAGGAAGATCAAGCAACTGAATTTTGGTGTCATTATAACGAATTATTCCAGGGATGCATGTAAGTGTTGTAAATTCATACGATGCTGCTTCAGAATGTGTGCCAGTTAACATCGTCAAAAGCGTGGACTTCCCTACACTACAAACCTTAAATTTGGTTACCAAAGTGAAGACTATGGATTCGTCGAGCGTGTGATTAGAGTGTTTTAAGATAGGACCTTGGAAAGCCTATAAGCGCAACACGTCCATGACCATACTTTGTAACTTCAAAGCCATCTCCACCACTACTTGATCCCTGTTTAAGTAGATATTAAAGACCATAACTTTAGAATCTGATACTCTGATTCTTCTAGTATATGAACAGTTCTTCCAATGAGAAGCCTAGTAACAAGTTGCATATTTACTTTTGGAGGCTCTAAAAGTTGTGTTCTGAGTTTTGCAATCTTTGCCTTGAGCTGACCAAGATGATACTCTGTACATCAAAGTGTAAACAGACAATTTCTTCTTCTCACTGATGAGCCCTCATATGCTAAATGTGCTTTGATTATGCAAAAGAGTACAGAGAAACCTGTTGCTTTATTCTTCTGAGTCCGAGCCATCTCAGCTTCGATTTCTTTAATCCTTTCCACAATTCCCATTTTCTATCAGAATTTTGCTGATATGATCTCTGGAGACATGCAACATAAGAAACCACAGTCAGTCAGTCAGACAGATAACTCAGAAAAAGAATCATAACATCAGTAATCAATCATCGATGAAACGAGATGCATCATCTGAAGAACATCTAAACGCATTACAAGGCGAAAGTTGAGGTTTTTATCAATCAAATCTTAAAGTTAATTAAAAGATGAAAGCTCACCTCTTTAACGTCAATTCTATAAACGAATAGGAAGCAGTTGCTTCTTGACCCTAAAAAAAAAAAAGAAATCAAAGCTTTCGCAAGTAAATAGGAAACTTGATAAGCAATCAAATAGGATGGTTCTGGAGAAAGTGAAGAAAGATGTGGAAAGCTTGTTAGTTGTTACTCTGGGTCGAGAATCATGGATCAACTACAATAAGGCCCAATTTTAAGTCCGAATCAAACTCAAATTTTGCACGAACGTACCAAATTTCTGGCTCTATGAACATTAACCTATGTTTGATACTTAAAGTGTTGTTTGACTACATTTTTGGGAAATCCTCTGTTTTTCCTTCTATGTGGTAGTATCACAAAACAAACTCTCTCTCTCTCTCTCTATATATATATATATATATA
>OVBE01015333.1:0-11540 GCA_900406425.1 Iberis pinnata | reverse complement strand
TTAGGCCCATGTGGCATTTCTCCCAACATTAGGAGCCTTTTATGGCATAACCAAAAATTTCTCTATTTTGAAACGAAAATTTTTTTCCATAACGACAACTAATTTGAAACAGAGGGAGTAGTAATTATAAAAAATATTATTTTGTGTTAGGTTTTGGTTTGGTTCGGGTAATTTATGTTAAATTGTTTTTATAAAAAAAATTGTTTAAAAATAAGAAAAAGATAGAAAAATATTATTGTTCTAAAAATAACCATAAATTTAACTTGACTCGGATCCATGGCCGAACTGGTAAAATAAGTGACCCGACAACCAATTCGGTTTAGATCTTATACATAAATTAGCCATCGTAAAAACCATTATTAACCGAGAAAAGCAATGGTTTTCTTCAAATCCGGGCGAATCATAAGATACAAATCAATTATAACTGTTTTTTACATATAATTTTGTTTTTCTCGTTATAAAAACTAAATCTTAAAATATGATAATCTTTACGTAAACATTAAGTTTTCATGAAATATTTTATTTGTATCTATATTTGAGAGTATTATTTTAAAACATAAATATTATCCTACACCACTAATATTTATTTACAATTCAAATATGTATCGCTAATTATTATTCATCATTCAAACATTATTTCGCACCACTAATTTTATTAAAACCATATTTTTTCCGCACCACTAAATTTCTTTCCCGCATCATATTTATTCATATTGTCCCGCTTATCTTTCTGTCTCGCAACACTTCAATTGTTTGTTACCATTCACCCTTTATTTTGCTTGACCAGAAAAAGTATGAGTCTACGGATTGACCCTTAGACTCACTGCACTCACTCATGGCTGCTTAAATTGTACACTCAATTCTCTTATCTTCTCAATCATTCCATTATTCTCTATTTCTCAATTTTCCGATGATTTTCCACGCTTTCTTCATGCTCTCTGTTCTCCTATTCGCCGCCGTAGAAGGAGAAGGAGCAACGGCGGCTTACCATCTCACCGATAACTTTCTCTTCAACTGCGGCAATACCTCCGACGTCTTTGACATTGACGGACGCAATTGGACGGCAGAGCCTCGGAAGATTTTGCCTCCGAATTCGGTCAACGCGTCGTTCACTGCAGTTGCGTCATACCAAGGCTCTGTTCCTCGAGTACCTTACATGAAAGCTCGGATTTTTCGATCTTCTTTCGCTTACAGTTTTCCGGTCTCTCGCGGCTGGAAATTCCTTCGGTTATACTTTCACCCGACCCGTTACGGCTCCGAATTTGACGCCGCGAGTTCCTTCTTCTCCGTCACCGTCAACGGCTTCATTCTGTTGAAGAACTTCAGTGCTGATTTAACGGCGAAAGATTCCAAATCGGAGTCCTTCATCAAAGAGTTTATCGTCCCTGTGTTGGGTAGAGACACGACGCTTAATCTCACCTTCACGCCTTCTCCGAGCTCGTTGGCTTTCGTTAACGGAATCGAGATTGTGTCAATGCCTGATGGGTTTTACTCAAAAGGAGGTTTTGACGACGTGATAGCAAACGTCCGTAGCCCCATTGACTACCAAATAAATAACTCGACGGCTTTCGAGACCGTTTACCGGTTAAACGTCGGCGGAAAAACATTAGGTGACGTCGGAGATTCAGGGTTTTTCCGGCGGTGGCTTTCCGATGATGATGACATAGTCGGTGAAGATTCGGGGAACAAACCAGACATTCCCGGAGCAATCAACTACACAAATAAAACTCCGGCGTATGTTGCGCCGGAGGAAGTCTATACCACCTCTCGTGGGATGGGGTTCGCCGATATCCCTAGAATCAATTTGAAATTCAACCTCACATGGCTATTTACAGTCGATGCAGGGTTCAGCTACCTCTTTAGGCTTCATTTCTGTGAGATTTTAACGGAGGTGACGGGACCGGGCCAACGCATCTTTTCCATCTTCATCCAAACTCAGATAGCCAAGAAAGAAATGGATGTGTTTTACTTAACCGGTGGTTCTCGGATTCCGATGTATCTAGATTTCTATATATATGTTGGAACCGATGGAGCTAACCAGAGAACTGATCTTCGGCTTGACTTACATCCTTTACCTGAAGTTACTCCAAAGTTCTACGACGCTATTCTGAATGGTGTAGAGATTCTCAAGCTCAATAATTCTGATGGTAATCTCGCCGGACCTAATCCTAATCCTGATCCTCGGTTATCACCGGACCTAATACCAAACCTTCCTAAAACAAAAGGTAATAATAATAATAAGTCACTTGTTTTGGCGATAATACTTGCAGTGGTTGGTTCTGCAATTGTGCTAGCAATCTTTGTTATTGCAATGTTGTTTGTGAAGAAAAGGAATGACTTTAATGTACATATTAAGAACAAGCCTAACGACTCATGGGCTCCTCTTTCAAACATGAAAAGCTCTTCACATACAAGATCAACCACAACTCTTCCCTCGGATCGTTGTCGTAGATTCACTATCTACGAGATCAAATCCGCTACAAACAACTTCGATAACAAGCTAATCGTCGGAGTAGGCGGGTTTGGTCCCGTCTACAAAGGACGAATAGACGATGGAACGCTTGTGGCAATTAAACGGCTAGAAATGTCGTCGAGCCAAGGCGTTAAAGAGTTCGAAACAGAGCTTGAGATGCTCTCAATGCTTCGTCATGTACATCTCGTTTCTCTAATCGGATATTGCGACGATGATAAGGAGATGGTACTTGTGTACGAGTTAATGCAACATGGCACTGTTAGAGACCATTTATACAAGAGGAACAAGGCTTTTGATCCTCCATTATCATGGAAGCAGAGGCTAGAGATTTGCATTGGAGCTGCACGTGGACTACAGTATCTCCACACAGGCGCGAAGCACACGATTATTCATCGAGATATCAAAACCACCAACATACTTCTTGATGAGAACTTCGTAGCTAAAGTCTCTGACTTTGGTTTGTCTAGACTTGGTCCTACTAGTGCCTCTCAATCTCATGTTTCCACCGCCGTTAAAGGAACATTCGGTTACTTGGATCCTGAGTATTTTCGTCGTCAAATCTTGACGGAAAAATCTGACGTGTACTCCTTTGGAGTTGTTCTGCTTGAAGTTCTGTGTGGCAGAGCGGTAAATATCCAAAATGTTCCAACTGAACAAATAGATTTGGTCCGATGGGTGAAGTCAAACTACAAAAGAGGATCCTTTGATCAGATCGTTGATTCAGATCTAACGGCTGATATAACGCCGACGTCATTGGAGAAGTATTGCGATATAGCTGTGAGTTGTGTTCAAGATCGTGGAATTAACCGACCATCGATGAACGACGTAGTTTGGGCGCTTGAATTTGCTCTTCAGTTTCACGAGACTTCTAAGAAGACTAATAACGATGTGGAGTCAAATGATTTGATTAAGAGAGGCAATGAGAATTTGCCACGTGGGGGTGAGTTTGGTACGACGACTGACGAAGACGATGACTTGTTTAGTCAGACTACAGGACAAATGGCTCAATCAAGCACGACCAATGATGATTCGGCTCTTCTTGGTCATGAGAGGAGTGGATCAAGTTGGGGCGTATTTTCGGAAATTAAAGAACCCAAAGCAAGGTGAATTTAGTGGCTATATTTTTTCTAAAGAAAATCCAAATTATTGTGTTACGATTCGGTTAATATAAATGTATATGTGTAGCTGTGGGATAGTAACTATGTTATATATGAACTAGTGTTTAGTAAGCCAATAAAATCATTATTTTCTTGTAATATTTCTTATTTTTAGTTTAGAAGTATAATTTAAAATTTGTTACATTACTAAAAAGTTATATTTATGATCCTAGAATTAAATTAGTTCAACATTACCATATAAAAATGGACATGATTTCCCCAAATTTAGTGAGACACCAAAATATGATTGAATTTCTAATTTTTGAGTCAAAATTACTTTACTATTTCTCCATCATCCATTATAAAATAACTTTCATTTGGTTAAAATTATTTATATTCTGACAAACTAATAGATGTGTAGTATAAATGTTAAAAGTAAATAAACTAATAAAATTATAGCATATTCTTTGTTATTGGTATATAAATGCTTTGTTATTTTTGTTACTTGTCGAATTTTAACATTAAAACTGAAGAAATATTGATACATTATCGTAATTTTTAATTTGGTCCCATTCTAGTTGAAAGTTATTTTTATTTACATTGATATAAAACCAAATTATTAGATGAGCATGTATTCCTAGCATACTCTTCCCTTACTTCCCCAATTGTAAAACAAAATATATTTTGGGTTTTCTAATTTGCATTATTAAAATATTTGTTTACATTTTCTATGCATCAATAATAATAAATTGTAGATTTTTTAATACTGAATATTTTACATTGAAATAAAAGGTGTCTGGAGCAAAAATCTAATGTATATATGATTTAACCAATGATTAATTGTAGGAATCAACATTCAGTTTATTGCTTTTGGTTTAATCTATTAGTAGAATTTTCTTTCGAATCGAAAAGAATATAATTTCGATTTGGTTTGGTTTGACAACAGTTTTACGATTTTTTTTTTTATTATTATTTTTTCCAAGTTAAACTAAAATTTAAAATATTTTTAGTTGGTTACTTTTTAGTTTAATTGATTAATTTAGCAAATTTGTTTGGTTTAGTTTTCGCTGGTTTGAATAATCTAGTACAAAATAAATTTGTTTGATTTTTTTTTTGTCACTAAACTGAAACCAAAACCGGACTAAATTTATATTCCACCAATCGTTTTTTTTCAATCGAGTGAACTAATGCGAATTAACCAAACTAAATCGAATTAACTAAAATTTATATTCTGCCGATCAATTTTCTTTCAATAAAATTGTTCATTCGTTTCAATTTATTTTTTGTTATTTCTATTTTTTCTCGGACTAATATGAAATCTTAAATAAATTTTGGTTCAGTTAATTTTTTTCCAAAAAAAAAGAATTTACATTTTTTTTTAAAAAAACGTCGTACAATAACAAAAAAAGTAAAAACATAAAAACTTCATCATTACCTCTTTTCCCTTTCGTAGCGAGTCAGTCTCAATATTATTACAGTTTCATTCATTTTGGGGAAGTGTAGTGATTTGGTTATATGTTGTAAGCTTCATCATTACCTCGGTATCGATTTCATGCCGATACAAATCGAAAAGCAATCCCCTCTGTCTTCAATACATAAATTGTATTATATCTAACCTATGTGGTTATTGATTATAAGGAAATCATCCTTTCATGTTCGCCCTTCTTCATCTCTTTCCTTTAATATGTTATTAACATTTTTGTGACAAAAAGATGAAGAGAGAGGTGTAAAATATGATATGATAATTCTTTAAACTTTTAGCATGAATTTCATATCTCCCAAATCTTTTAAACCTATCTTACATGTATATTTTTTGTCTCACAACATATCTCACGTTCATAAACTCAACAATTATAATTGTTATAATCACCTTATAACCATAGCCTCAAAATTAAAGCACTTGATTCTAAATCTAAAGATGCTAAGTGAGACAAATAACAAACAGAAGTTGACTCGTTTCTAACAAATGTTTCTCAGTTGTGGTTTTGTCTAAAGACTTTTTCTTCCATAGCGAACTTTAATTGTCCATGTTGCTTAATTAAGATTTTCTGCACATTCATAGGAAAAAAGCAAGAAGTTAAAGATTTAATAAAAGTTTTGAAAATTTGAACTAACTTCCATAAGAAAAAAAAAATCTTCAACAATTTAATAAATGTGACTTTAGCCTGCACTATTTATACCTATATACTCTCAAACAATAGTTTTTTTTATTTGTTTAGTAGCAGATCCATTGCTTAGAAAATGATATAATCTTTCTCCCAAAAGAGATGAACTTAGAGTTATTTCTTCTTTCTCCTTCTACTGATTATCATGCTCTTTCTTCTTTAACATTTAAACATCTAAATAAACTCACTCTATCAAGCTAAAGAGCCAAAAGAATTGTACCTGAGAGGGAAAATGTTCCTGAGAGTTAAACTTTTTTTTTAAAAAAATTTAAATTCATCATTGAAACAATTTTTAAAAACAGCCTACTCGATAACTTACTTTATCGCAATCTGCTCAAGCACCTATAGAAAAAAGAAAAAGATAATAAATCATCATTAGAGACAAATAAAAACGAATAAAACAACCATACAAACCTTAGAAAATGTCTAGTATTCGAGAAAGGAAAAAAATAACACAAGGCAAACTTGTTTCTGAGGATCCGGATGCTCATTTGAATTAGAAACACCAGAGAAGTCTTTATATAATATATTAGCATGGATTCTTTCCGATCTCTTCTTCGATAGACATTCTTTGGAGGATGATCCTTCACTGGTTCATTAACAGATTATAAGTCTTCCTCCATTTCCATTAACGCGTGATCGTCATGCGCCACTGCAAAATTTGAATTTAAATCCGTTTCAGTGGTGATCATCTGTTTACCATCATACACGATAGTCTCTTCCACCGGATCTTCGTCAGACAAATTGGAGCGATTTTCTCCGGAATTGATGAACGCCTCGTATATATCTGCCTCTACTCCACTGATTGCTCGACTTGAGGAGTAGACGGCGGACTTGGTAGTGATAAGAGCGACAATGATGGAGTTTCCAAGGAAGAACATGAACAGAGGAGTAGAAATAAAGAAAGCGAGACGACGTAGAAACTCGCCGGAGATACAATTGATGACATCACTTGTTCTATTTAAATCTCTAAACGATGCATTTTTCAGAATCGACGCAACTCTTCCAAAAATCGCATATCACCAATCCAAATCTGCTGGTTTTACAAAAAAGTGACACGTGTCTTGTAGATAAGTGATGGAACCCAATTTTTTAATATATATAGATTATGTAATGTATTGTTAATAGATATTGCATTTAATAATTAATTGATGAATGTTTTACATTTATTTATAAGTTGTATGATGTTATGTAATTGTGAATAAAGATATGAAAATATTGCAATACACATTTTTGATACCTCAAGTTTGGAGTATTGTATTTGGAAAAAAATACATAATACCTCAAATTTGAAGTACATAATACCTCACATTTAATTTTTTTTCCGTATGATCATCGAAACTGAAGTCTATATAGTTGAATTACCCTGAATTATAAAGATTGGCTATAGATAAATTTTGTCGATCTAAGGGCTTCTCCAAAGGCAATACCTCAAATTCGAGGTATCATGTACTTCAAATTTGAGGTATCAAGAGTTTTTCTCCAAAAGCAATACCTCAAATTTGAGGTATCAAAAATGTATATTTTGCAATATTGCCCATATATTTATTCACTATTACATAAAATCCTACAACTTATAAATAAATATAAAATATTGATCTTTTAGCTATTAATATTAATATTTATTAATAAGACACTGTATAATTATTAGAAAACATAGTAATAACATCTTAAATAAAATTTAAATATCATACTATTAATTAGCATTATTACCATAATACTCACATATATGTTCGACGATTGCATTTCGATATAATGAGCAATCGCAACTTTTGCCTCCGATCACGCCAAACCCTTTTGAACAATATTATGATTATCTTGGTGGTGGTGTATTAGATTTACGTGACCTTATGTTGTAATTTTATTTTGTTGTTGTAATATTTTTGTGTTATATAATTTTATTTTGTTGCATTATTTTCTTTTGTATTAAGTTTGCCTTATGTTTCTTATTTTGTAAAATAAATTTTAGTAGTAAGTGAAATATCTTATGTTTTAATATTATAATTTTATTTTATATGTTTATAAACATAATATGTAAAACTTAATATATATTTAAAGTAAAATATAAAAAATATTGTCACTAAAATAATTAAAATAAAACTTAAAATTATTATTTAAGAGTTAGAAATAGATATAGGAACTAAAAATGCAAAAGAAAGTTGATACTTGCAATACCTCAAATTTTGAGGTTTTGAAGTATCATTTGGAATGGCGGATACCTCAAATTTGAGGTATCATCCATACCAAACGATACTTTTTTTTGTAACAAAGATAAGTAAAATTAAAAAATGTTATGAGTTACAGATTCATACCAAACGATACTTCAAATCCTCAAATTTGAGATATCAACTTTTCTTTACATTTTTAGTCCCTATATTTATTTATACTTTTAAATAATAATTTTATTTTTTATTTTAATTATTGTAGTGCTAAATTTTTTTATGTTTTATTTAAATGTATATTAATTTTTACATATTATGCTTATAAGCATATAAAATAAAATTATAACATTAAAATAGAAGAAATATCACTTACTACTAAAATTTATTTTACAAAAAAAAATAAGGAAAATTTAATACGAAAGAGAACAATATAACAAAATAATATTACATAACACACAATTGTTACAACAACAAAATAAAGTTACAACACCGTGTCACGTAAATTTGATTCACCACCACCAAGATAATTATAATATTGTTTGAAAGGGTTTGGTGTTACCGAAGGCGAATATTGCGATTGCTCGTTATTTCATGTTTGTATGATTCTTTCTTGCTCAGACCGGATAAAATCTCGAGCATTACTATCACTAATAGACTCTAAATTTGTTTAACATTATTTTATTTTCCTCTTGCATTTATTTTAGCGCTAATTTTTTTGCTTGATTTTGCAAACATAATTGAGCTATCTCATAATTCTTGTTCCTAGCTGTCGCACTTTCTTTTAAAAATTCAAGAATTTTTCATTTGATGAAACCAATGATTCAATAGTTGAGTTATTACATTCGAAGATATTTCTTTTAAATTTTTCTTTCTTTGGTCCAATCGAACGTTGATCCACCATCGTTACTGCTTAAATTGATTGAAAATGCTCCTGGAGACTACGATGTTGGAGAGCTGCCAATATTGTTTCCAGTATTGGGAATATCCGGAATGCTAACATTGACATTGTCTGTAAACTTTGGTATATCTTTCATCAAATCCCACACATGATCGAATTCAAAACCTGTATTTTGGTATATCCCACACATTTTGGTATATCCGAAATGGTCAACTATTGTTCAATCTTGATAAACAAAGTTTTGCCGAACCTATGTCTAAGCAAATACCTTAAGTCTACCCATGTCATTATACCACTTAAGAATCAATCCAAATTCAGGAAATTCAACACACTAATCCTATATGAATCTTATCTAGTCTAAGCCATTAAAATTAATTGGTTTTAAACACGCAAACATGCTTAAATTAAAAAGTCTAACACAAATCAATAAAAGTCAACAGAATATTAAACTAAAATTTCAAAGATAAAATGGCTAAGCAAATGACATAGGGTATTGATTCGATTAATTAAGTAACTTCTGATGATGTTCAATACTAACTATTAAGCTAACTCTTGGTCTAAGATTCCATAAATAGACTAATTCATTCTCGTGACACTAATCCTTTCCCTAATCATGCAATTAAGACAATTTCTTGGATAATTACACAAATAAAAAACATTAAACTCTAATCCATGGTTAACCACTAAACTAACTAACACAAATCTCTTTGGTTAGGCCTCATTTAGCATGCAGTGATTGGTTTAGGAATTTCATCGAACACCTTTCGGGCACAAGTCAACCTATGATCTAGATTCAATTGATCAAGCTAAATCTAGCATCAAGAACATCAACTACATGAGGATTAATGAAAACTAAGCCCTAAACATCATGATTCATTACTTAATCAACCTAATCTACCTAACCATTTGCTTAAAAGGGAACTACTCACTATCCATTGGGTAAACACCAAATCCAAGACTGGAAATGTGTTTAGCCATAGATAGGAGAAGATTTTGAAGTAAATAAACAATTGAAAGCAACAAATCAAACTAAAGTAAGCAAAAGATCCAAAAGGTTACAAAGTTGTTCTTAGGAAAATTAAAGAAAAAGCATAAGATACCTAAAAATTAAGTAAAAATGTTTAAATAGTATCTTAAACAAGCATTGGTTAACCCATAAACACTTGGGTTAACCCAATTAAAGTTGGGTTTAAACCAAAAAGGGTAAGTCTAAGGTTGACTTTTTCAGCTCGATACCGGTTTGGTCTGATCGGTACGCCAAACCGGTATTGGATTTCTTCGTGTGTACCGGTTTGAGAAAACCGGTACACAATACCGATGCTTAGCCTCTGGTAAAATTTTTTTGCTCGTACCGGTTTGTCAAAACCGGTACGCCTCTTTATCGCCTGTACCAGTTTAGACAAATTGGTACCTTAAACTGGTACAACTCCACTCTTCATCTTTGTGCATCTTTTAAGCTCCTTAGATTCACGTTTTCGGTTCTTCCGCTTCTAACACCTGTTAGAAATGCAAATGCAAATGCATTCTAAGCTAACCTAAATTCACATGAATTTAGCTAAAATGAATGCAAAACAAGAGTAAAAACATAGTATATCAACTCCCCCAAACTTATCATTTGCTTGTCCGCAAGCAAACAAAAATGATAGTGAGAAGGAGAGGTTTGAAGGTGGAAAACTCATAGCCAAAATATTAATCAAAAGCCTAGTGGATTAACATCCAAAATATGATACATCATCAATCCCAAACTAATATCTCTACTCATCATTCTCAATGGAAATAACCTC
Source organism: Iberis pinnata (assembly GCA_900406425.1). Lineage (NCBI taxonomy): Eukaryota > Viridiplantae > Streptophyta > Magnoliopsida > Brassicales > Brassicaceae > Iberis > Iberis pinnata. The sequence continues at coordinate 961 of OVBE01015333.1, read as the reverse complement.
CCCCCCCCCATCTTGATTCTTATTGTCCGCAATAAGAACTCTTGGAGGCAATTCTTTGCCACTCCTAAGTGTGATGGCATTAATGTATTCCTTGAGATTGGTTTCAGATTTTTCCGGAAGTTGGCCCATTGGTCTTTTGGAGGTAGAAGTGATTTGAGCCACTTGATTTTCCAAAGCCTTTAAGTGAGAAGCCATGCTTTCAATCTTGGAATGTAAGTCATAAGTTTTAGCGGTGATGTCCTTCTTGAAAACCCCAAGATCAATGGCGGTTTTCCCTTGTCGTTCGAGAAGTTGCCTCAATAATTGGTTAGTTTGATCATTGGCATTGGAAGTAGAAGAACTTCCTTGAGCTTGTTGTTGAGGAGCTTGAGGATTAGAGAAACCTGGTGGTTTGGTGAAGTATTGAAGTTTTGGTTGGAAACCTCCTTGATTGTTGTATTGAGGCTTGGGTTGAAAGCCTTGTTGTTGTTGTTGCTTCGGAGGGTAGTGTTGATCTTGTGGGTTAGCAACATTGGGGTTGCGATATGAGAGACTTGGGTTTTTTGGTAGTTGTTGTACCCTTGGTTGTAACCTTGATTACCCACATAAGCTAATTCCTCTTGAGTAGCTTCTTGTTGAGGTTGGTAGTCCTCTTGAGCATAACCAATAAAGTTGACAGCTCCTTGTTGAGAAATGATAAACTTGTCAAGCTTTTCTTCTAAGGATTAAATTCCTTCTTGTAGTCTTTATCACTACCAATAGCTCTAACCGAACGGTCGTAGTCCTCCCCATAGTTGTTATCGCTTGGTGTCAAATTCTTAACAAGAAATAAACCATTGGCTTTGGTTTGGCTAAAGAAATTCCCTTCACTAGCAGTGTCAAGCATCATCCGGTACTTAGGTGGTCCAAAGGATCCTCATTTGGTAAGTGATGACTCTGAATTTTCACGGTTTTTACTTATCAATTAGCATCGGTTTTGAGG
>OVBE01015332.1:0-11152 GCA_900406425.1 Iberis pinnata | reverse complement strand
ATCTTCCAAAGCAAACCCTATTTGACTTTAGATCTCTGGTGATGGGATGCAGAGAGTTTTTGTATTTTTGGCTAGGGTTGCTTTGGGGACCATAACCCTCTATTTATAGAGAATCAATTTATAGTTCGGCCCCTCATCAAACTAGAAATTGCCAAAGGTATCCACAATTAATTATTTCATAACACTTATGCCTCAAGTCTTTACTTTATTACAAAAGTGACCACACAATATTTGACTTATTAAATAATAACCCTAACACTTTATTATATACATACGTGATCCCAAAATTAATCTTACAAAATCTTCTCCAAATTGCAAATGATCATTTTTATATTCCTCTATAATGTGAAAATACTATCTATGGTAAGTGTCCTTCAGCTAATGTCACGAAATAATGCCCCAACCGTTGTAAATGCAAAAAACTATATAAGTAATAAATCCTACTTGGTCTTGATTACTTTTTTTTCATTTTTATTCGAACTTGAAAGTGTTATTTGGAGATGAGATTATTTTTCTTGTGAATCCTACTTGACCTGTTTGGTCTCGTAAGACCCAAGCTCCTCCTCCACTTAGCATACACTCTAAACTCAGGTCACAATTCCACATCGAAGAAGGTGGAGGTTGCCACCCAAGCTAAACCACTTGCCTATCATTCTCAACTGTCTACTTACATTTTTACCATAAGTCTAAATTGAAAAACTAAATTTAAAAAAATAGATCGGAAATTTTTGTTTTCCTTTTTTCCGGCAATTTCTCTCAGTTAACAAAAGTTTTGAATACCATCAGGCTGTGGGAACTCAAGAAATCCCTTATTTGGGCTTAGGCACTTCTAATTCAGACAAAAGGTTTCAACAGTGTTTAGATGCTCTTTGTGTGGTAGATTGAAGTTTGTTCCACTATTCACTCTGTTCTTGATAGTTCATATCTCCAATAATAAATTTAGCAAGATTCCAGTGTGATCACTTACTCTCGCCTCCAAATCTCTGATCAAGTATCGAAGGTTTAATAACTCATCATTAATGTCTACTGATAACCGATCGGATCCACCTCTCCAAGAAGCGATGGATGCACTACACATTGATGCGGATCAAGAAGCCCCTTTGCTGCTGCCTGACAGACCGGAATTCAGCGCAATGGAAAGGAATAAGCTAAGCATAATAGGGAAAGCCCTACACCCACCGGCTCAGAAGATGTCAAGTCTCATTTTGGACCTTCCCCGTAAATGGGGCTTAGAAGGACAGATAAGAGGTGTAGCCTTATCTAAAGAGAAATTCCAATTTATCTTTCAACACTCCCTCGACCTTGAACGAGTTCTTGAAAAAGGAGTATGGACGTATAACGACTGGTCCATTGTCCTGGAAAAATGGACAGAGGATCCACCTGAGGACTACCTACAATTCATGTTGGTCTGGGTTCGGATTCGAAATATACCTGTCAATCACCTAACAGAGGCTACTATCATGTACATTGGTGATATCTTAGGAGAAGTCAAGCATGTTGCCTTTGATCCGATGCAGCCACAAACCAGAGACTTCGTTAGAGTGCAGATCAAGTTTAATGTCAATAATCCCTTAAGAAGAGCTAAACAAATCTTATGCCCTAATGGAGATATGTTTACAGCATTTTTTGATTTTGAAAAGGTGCAGAGGAGATGTTATTCGTGCCAAAGGATGACTCATGCTAAGGACAACTGTCCATGGACACAGAAAGCACAAGCAGAAGCCTCCTCTTCCTCAGCACCTAGGATTCAAGTGGACAAACAGAAAATTAAGGAATACCTACAAGAAAATGACCCTTTATATGGTGTATTAAAAGAAGATCAAGTTGGAATAGATCCTCATTCAGGTAGACCAAAAATAGATCATGGAGTAATGGATCATATGAGGCAGTACCTATTAGCAGTAGAAGGTCCAGACAGGATGGTTAGAGAAGAAAGAGTGAAGAGCTCAGTAGAAGAAGCAGAGAAGACACTAGCTACCAAAAAATCTCTCTTGAGACTGGAAAAACAGGCAACCATAACCCAGGACATCAATGTTGGCAGAGGACATATATTTGACTTCTCAATGGTAGAACAAGATAATGTTATTGAACTAGACCAAAAGACACCTGAGCTCATAGAGGGTGAAATGTGTGATCAAGATACCCAGATGCCCACAGAAGTCTCCCTTGGAGAACCACAACAAAATGTAAAGATCCTACAGCCCCAAACTGAAGCTAGAGACTCAAGGATAACAGGGAAGATTGAAGAGAAAGCAAGCAATACACAAGGCAGCTCACAGTCAAGAAAAACATTCTCAAGAACTCAAAGAAACACCATGTCCCAACACTCCTTACAAATCCATGAGGTACCACAGACAAAAAATACAACAGGCTCATATAACTTAAAAAGGAAGGCAGAAGAGGAAGTGGGAAAACATTCAAAGTTACAGAAGACAGAGCATTCTGCCAAGAATCTAAACACATCAGAGGAAGGGACAGGCCCTCTTAAGGGGCTGTCCCACCAACCATGAGTGTCTTAGCATGGAACTGTCAAGGGTTAGGTGGTTTTTTGGACTTGACAGTTCCTAGACTTAAGGAGATGCGTCTAATGCATTTCCCAGAGATTATGTTTTTAATGGAGACAATGAATAAAAGAGATGTTTTGGTGGACCTACAAGCCTGGCTGGGTTACAAGAAGGTTTTTACAGTGGATCCAGTGGGCAAAGGTGGTGGTCTTACAGTCTTTTGGAAAGATGGAGTTGATGTTTCAGTTCTTTTTTATAATAGGAACATCATAGACCTGCAAGTTGTTTTGGCAGGTCAAGTTTTTTTCTTATCTTGTGTATATGGTGTTCCCCACTATAAATATAAAGACCAAGTTTGGGAAAGACTTACTAGAACAGGTATAATCAGGTCACAACCATGGTGTGTTATAGGTGACTTTAATGAAATTAGAGACAATTCGGAAAAGATTGGTGGCCCCTTAAGATCTCTCAAATCTTTTGAACCTTTCAACCAGATGCTTCACTTAAGTGGTTTGAAAGAATTACCAAGCTCAGGTAATCCGTTTACCTGGAAAGGAAAGAGGAACAAAATGTGGATACACTCAAAACTGGACATAAGCTTTGGCAATCAACAATGGTATGATGCATTCCCAGCCAGTAATCAAGCCTTTTTGGAGTTTAGAGGCTCTGACCACAGACCAGTACTTATGAAGATGTTATCCTCCCAAGAGACCTACAAAGGATCCTTCAAAGCAGACAAAAGGTTACTTATTAAGCCTGAGGTTAATGAAGTGATCAGAAGAATATGGAGAAGGACTATTACCTCAGAATCAACTCAAGTGAATGAAACTCTAAGGATCACGAGGAGGGCCTTAAGCAAGCTAAAGAGGAATCTAAACCTGAACTCAAACACAAGGCTTAAAACACTACAAAATGAGCTGGAATTTGAACAATCTGCAATGAACACATGTATGCAGAAGGTTTATATGCTCAAAAAGGAGATAAGTCTGATATACAAAGAGGAAGAGAAGTACTGGAGTCAAACATCGAGACTCAAATGGCTAAAGAGTGGGGATAACAACTCCAAATTCTTTCATGAAGAAGTTAAACTAATAGGAACAGGATAAGACTAGCTGAAATTCAGGACAATCAAGGAAATATTCAAAAAGGAGAAGCTTCAATTGCGGCTGTAGCAGTTGAGTATTTCAACAACATTTTCTCATCAAGTAATCCTGCAACCACTCATACTTTTATCTCAACCATGCCTGCTTCAGTAACCTCAGAAATGAATGAAGACTTGATCAAAAAGATAACAGATGAGGAGATCAGAAATTCGGTTTTTTCTATCAAACCAGGAAGTGCCCCTGGGGCAGATGGTTTCACTGCTTTCTTCTTTCAAAAGTTCTGGTCCACCATTGGACCACAGATCATAAAGGAAGTGAAACTCTTTTTTCAAACAGGAGTGTTACAGCAAGAATGGAACTACACCCTCTTATGTCTTATACCAAAAATCCCCATCCCAGTAAGTATGGTTGATCTAAGACCAATTAGCCTCTGTTCAGTTCTATACAAAATCATAACCAAGATCATGGTATAAAGACTTCAACCAATGCTGCCAAGCCTGGTCTCCCCTACACAATCAGCATTTGTGGCTGACAGACTAATCACAGATAACATCTTGATAGCACACAAAATTTTGCACAACCTGCGTACCCATCCTACATTTTCAGCAACCCACATGGCTCTTAAGACTGATATGTCTAAGGCATATGACCGTATGGAGTGGCCTTTTATCATGGGAGTGCTGAAGCAGATGGGATTCCATCCTAAATGGCTCAAATGGATAGAATCTTGTATATCATCAGTCACATATTCCATCCTCATCAACAACACCCCACATGGAATGATTATCCCTCAAAGGGGTTTGAGGCAGGGAGACCCCCTTTCTCCTTTCCTATTTGTTCTGTGCACAGAAGCACTCATTCATCAAATCAAGACAGAAGAAAACAATGGGAACATTGTAGGCATTCAAGCCTCTATACAAGGTCCAACAATTTCCCACTTACTTTTTGCAGATGACAGTCTCTTTGTCTGTCAAGCATCAACACAAAAATGGATTCACCTTCAACAGGTCTTAGATAAATACTGTCAAGCCTCAGGTCAGATGATTAGTATCCATAAATCATCAATAACATTTGGGAATAAAGTCCCTGAGGTATCCAAAAGAGCAATTAAAGCATTGGCTAAGATACAAAATGAAGGAAGAATGAGATATTACTTAGGACTCCCTGAAGTTTTCTCTGGATCCAAGGTCAAACTGCTTTCATATATCAATGAGAAACTTCAAAGCAGAATTTCAGGATGGTTTGCTAGATCACTATCACATGGTGGGAAGGAAATTATGCTAAAAACAGTGGCATTGGCCTTACCTGTTTTTGCCATGTCCTGTTTTAAGATACCTGATACAAACTGCAAAACCATTACATCTGCACTTGCTGACTTTTGGTGGAACTCAAAGGAAAAAAAGAAAAAGATACATTGGGTGGCATGGGAGAGATTATGCATGAACAAAGAGGAAGGGGGTCTAGGATTCAAAGATTTAAAAAGGTTCAACCAAGGTCTACTAGCCAAAACAGCATGGAAAATCTTAAAAGAACCACAATCTCTACCGGCAAGATTCATCAAGAGCCTATACTTTCCAAATTCAGACTTTTTGGAGGCTGCCTTAGGGAAAAGTCCATCATATGGATGGAGAAGCATTCTTTTTGGCAAAGATCTCCTTACAGAGGGGTTGACAAGGATAATAGGCAATGGGGAATCCATAAGGGTGTGGGAATCTAAATGGATAAATGACCAGATTCCCAGATTCCCCCTGCTAAAGAGCTTCACAGTCAACTTAGACTTAAAAGTAGCTGACTTGATAGACTCTAATACAAGAAGATGGGACATGGCTAAGCTTAATCACCTATTCCTTCAAAAGGACATAGATATAATCCTCTCTAAACAGCCTGTCATCACACATGAAGACTCATGGGCATGGATTCACAACAGAACATGAGCTTATTCAGTGCGATCAGGCTACTGGGCAGCCACTAACCAAACCAAGGCCCTATCTCAGCAGTTTGAAAATCAACTACCATCATTCAATAACTTAAAAGCTCAAGTATGGAAGCTCCAAACATCTCCAAAGATCAAGTTTTTCTTGTGGAAATCTATGTCCAATGCAGCGGCTGTAGCTACCCTCCTCAACTCAAGAGGAGTCAAAATCTCAGAAGACTGCCAAACGTGTGGAATGGGAAACGAAACTATCAACCACATGCTTTTCTCTTGCCCTTTTGCAAGACAGGTATGGGCCCTTTCAGGGTTACCACACCCACAACAAGGCCATGATCTCACATCAATCCATGCAAATATAGACTACCTTTTCAAATTGATACAAAACTCGGACTATGACAAAAAATGTGTAAACAACTTCCCATGGATCATTTGGTACATCTGGAAAAACAGAAACAATCTCCTTTTTGGAAGTACTACCTTCTCTCCCATGGAAGTGGTTCAGAAGAGTCAAGAAGAGGCAGAGCTTTGGTCAGTGGCACAGGCAGGAGAAGACATGTTAGACTACCCAAATTCTTCATCAACTGCTAAAAAGAACATAAAATGGAAGAGGCCACCAGACCCATGGTTAAAGTGCAATTTAGCATGGTCTTGGAGTTCAAAAAAGAAACTAGGTGGTGGTGCTTGGGTTTTAAGAAACAGTTTTGGACAAACCTCACTTCATAGCCGAAGAGCTTTTGTGGGATTGTCCTCCTTGTTAGAAGTAAAACTTCAGGCTATTCTCTGGGCCATCTCAAGTCTAAAAGACCTTCGCTTAGAGAACATTATGTTTGAATCTGAAGCAAAAGACTTCTTTGGAGCTATTTTGAAGCCATCGGAATGGCCCTTCTTTTCCTTCCAAGCACAAGAAATCTTGTCTGAGCTTTCTGGTTTGGTGTCTTGGAGGTTGTTAATTGCAGATGCTCAAGCTAATAGAGGCGCACGTTTGATTGCGGAGAGTGTTACTCGTCAAGGTAGACTCTCGTCCTATGTAGCTTCAGGATTTCCTAGTTGGCTAGAAGCTTTGTTTCGTGGTGAAACGTGCTAGCCTCTATCTCTGCTTGCTCTGTTGTTCCCTATGGCTTGTGTTCTGGTTTCTTTTTGATGCTCCCTCTCTGTTTTACTCTGTTTCGCCCCCCTGTCTTGGGCTTTTCGTTTGTTTTGGCTCTGTTGATCTTCTTTTGTGGGCTAGAAGCTTGGGCTTCCTTAAACTTTGTTTTTTCTCCTTCTTAATTAATTCCAGACGAAAAAAAAAAAAAAACAAAAGTTTTGAATATCACAATAGATATAAAAACTGAATATTCCAAAATCGAAATGAGCATTCTAACTATGGGCCTATGGCCTGATGCGAAAGTTGAATGGGCTTAGTAAGCGACGTTGGTATTATGATTTTCTCAGTTGCACTATAAAAAGAACCAATGGGTAAAAGACACGCAGCATTTTAGTTTTATAATTAAAAGATCTGTTTTCCGTAGCGTGAGCAAAATATCTACCGTCATTTGCGAATTGATTCAAAAAATCTAGATATCCGTAAGATTACGGAGCAAAAACAAAAATAATAAAATATTGTGTCAATAAAAAATTAGAACAAATACAAATATTATTTTTGGAAAGATTGAATATCCGCTCTGATCCGTAAAATTCGACTTATAGGTATAGTATATATATAACTATACTATATTTGTATAGTAGTATATAAATTAATTTTATGAATATATATTAATAACATAAAAATAATAATATTATTAGAATATATGGCATATATTTTATGAAAATAAGCGTTAAATCTTAACTCTAAACGATTAACATTTATTGAAATATAAAAAATTAATAAACTACTAAACGAATAAATTAAAAATATTTTATAATATAATTTTTAAAAGATATTATCGAACCTCTCCTTTCTCTTACTTTTTTTTCTTCTAGTATCTAGATTTTTAAATATATATTTTTGTTATTTTTATAATTTTTTTTTATATTTTAAAAATATATTTGAAAAACGCAGCGGATCGGAGCGGATATCCGCAGATATTAGTAAAAATCTCGGATATCCGAACTTTCGAGATATCCAAAATTTCCAAAGCGAAGCGAATCGAATATCAATTATTAGTAGCGGAGCGGAGCAAATGACGAATACTACAATTTTTCCAAATATATGCTCCGTGCCCACCCTTAATTCTCTGTCCACACCTACTTCAACCAACCATAAATCTTTTCAACCTGTTAGATTATATTCTCCAACTTAACTATCATTCAATCACTAAACTTAACTTCTTAATAAATGACTTATTCGGTTAATTTCCATCAAAAGATTAGTCAATACTCAAAATTGACTTCAATATATGTAATTTATACATTAGTGTTCTTAGTTTACTAGTTATTGAATTTGCCTTTTGAGTAGCACTGTAGCAAATTAATTACTTAACGCACATGGAAGTGTTTGTAACTTGCTACCTCGTAGGTTCTACATTTTCTTGTCTATCAGCTTTGTTTGGCATTTCAAAATCAAATCTTGATGGTGCTGAAGATTAGGATGAAAATCATCAATTGTATATTTGGTGTGATATAAATTTTTTTTCTTTTTTTCTTTTCTGAACGTGTGATTATTAATTTGGATATAAACAGAACGATATACATATTGATAAAATATACACTTAGGTTATATTCATGTATTGTAACAACTATAAGATCTTCCTGGATCTTAGGAAGTTAGTTATTTAGTTGTATATCATTGTATTTATATCGTTGACAGAGATCATCAATAAACAACTGAGTTTGATATCAATATCTTTATGGTATCAGAGCTTAACAATATCAAAAAACGTTTCCACATAAAATAAGAAATTTTCTTCCTGTTTCATCGTTTACGAAGCAGAGACAATGTATTCTTAGAAGGTTTTCTAGTTGAAAACAAAGTAATTCGTTTGTGATGACAGAAGAATCAGAAATCTCTGGTCCCAGATCGACTCCAAAAGGAGATTCAACATCTCTGTATGTGCTCTCGGCTTCTGATAATCTAGGAGCCCTTATCTCATCAGTTAACTTGACCGGTGAGAACTACAACGAATGGCCATCGGAAATGCTCAATGCGCTTCAGGATAAGCGTAAGACGGGTTTCGTTAATGGAACTCTGAAGAAACCAAACTCTGGCAGTGCCGAATATGAGGATTGGTTAACCGTCAATTCGATGATCGTCGGTTGGTTGCGGTCTTCGATAGAACCAAAGGTGAGATCTACTGTTACCTACATTGCTGATGCGAACCAGTTGTGGCTAGAGCTGAAGTCTAGGTTCTCTGTAGGCAACAAAGTCATGATGCATCAATTGAAATCTCAGCTTGCATCTTGTAAGCAGAATGGTCAAACAGTGTTAGACTATTTTGGCCAACTTTCTTCACTATGGGAAGAGCTGCAATCGTAAAATACAGTTCACACATGTACGTGTGGTTCAGCTAATTCAATAGCTAAAGAGAAGGAAGAAGAAAAGATTCATCAATTTATTGTGGGGCTTGATGAATCCAGATTTGGCAGTTTGTGTACTTCGTTAATTAGCCAAGATCCTCTTCCTTCTATTGGAGAAATTTATTCCAAAGTTGTGCGTGAAGAGCAGTGTTTGGATGCGTCACGACTTAAAGAACAGCAGATGAATGCGGTAGGTTTTGCTACTCGTAGAGATGGACCTGCTGCTGAAAGTTCTATCTCACAATCCAAGGATGGTGTGTGTGTGCATTGCGGTCGAAGTGGTCATGAGAAGCATGACCGTTGGCAGCTTGTTGGGTTCCCGGAGTGGTTCACGGAACAATCAAAATAGGGAGGACAGAATGCTCGTGAACGAAGTGGACGAGGAAGTGGTTGTGGATCAGCTGGAGTAAGTCATTCGGAAGTTGCTCATGCCACCAGCTCTAACTTGTCTTTGTTTCCAGACTTCACGACGGAACAATGGGACACTCTGACTCAATTGATTCAAGAAAATTCAGGTTCCAGTGATAAACTTTCCAGTAAGACGATTAAATTTGATCTCATTCTAGATACGGAGGCATCTCATCATATGACGGGAGATGTATCTAGTCTTTCGGGTTTACGTCCTATACCAAGATGTTCTATTGGATTTGTAGATGGTAGTCATGCTTATGCAACTAATGTCGGGAATTTCTCACTATCTGATTCAATTGTGTTGCAAGATACATTGTTTGTGCCATCATTAAACTGCTCTCTGGTTTCTGTTTCGAAATTATTTGAAACAACTGCAGTGTTGTGCATTATTTACCCCTGATAAATGCTCGATATTCACTCNTCACTCCTGATAATACAATTTTACAGGCCCTTTCCAAGATGATTCAGATTGGAACCGGTAGAGAGAGCAATGGGGTGTATCTTCTACAACAAATAAATGCAGTCTCGGCCTTTGATGCATCTTGTTCAGTTTCTTCAGAATTGTTGCATCGACGTTTGGGTCATCCATCGTCTTCGGTTTTATCTTCTTTAGATTTGCCTTTTGTTTCCTCTGACAAGTGTAGCTCTACATCTTGTGATACTTGGTTAAGAGCCAAACAGACTAGAGATAATTTTCATGAAAGTTTCAATAAAGGAAATGACATTTTTTCGTTAATACATGTATATATTTGGGGTCCGTACCAAGTTGCTTCTTCTTGCGGTGCAAAATATTTTTTTACAATTTTATATGATAACTCAAGAGCAGTATGGATCTATTTACTATTTGAAAAATCTGAAGTTCGACAAGTTCTTTTTAACTTTATGAACTATACCGGAACTCAATTTGGTAAGAAGGTGCAAACGGTGTGAAGTGATAATGGAACGGAGTTCACATGTCTTTCCGCTGTTTTTCGTGAGCAAGGAATCATTCATCAAAAGTCATGTGCTGTAACATCGCAAAAAAATGGACAAGTAGAACGAGAACATAGACATATTCTTAATGTCACGAGATCTCTGCTGTTTCAAGCTTCAATGCCTACTCATTTTTGGGGTGAATCAGTCTTAACTGCGGTTCATTTGATAAATCGAACTCCAACACCACTTCTCAAAGGAAGGAATCCATATGAGATTTTGAATGGTCACAAACTGAGTTACAGTCATTTGAGAGTTTTTGGCTCTGTTTGTTACTCTCATGTTTTAGCTCGTGATAAAGATAAATTTGCAGAGAGGAGTAGAGTTTGTATCTTTGTCGGATATCCATTTGGTATGAAAGGATGGAAGCTTTATGATGTCAAGCAACAAATGTTTTTGTTTCAAGAGCAGAAATTTTACTTTACAGAATCAGAGAGTTCATCACCTTGGATTCCTTTGCAAGCCTCTGATAATTTGGAATGGTTATATCCTTTAGATATGGGGAGTTCTGTTCACGTTAATTCCCAACCTGAATCTTCTGTTAATACTTTGGTTAAAGCTCCACCAATATCTACAACAACAGATTCATCAATTCCACTTGATTTACATACTCATGATTCAGTTCCAGAAGTTGCTGAATCATCTGTTAGGAGAGGTCTTAGAGAGCGATCAAGGCCTGTTAAATACCAAGATTATGTCACGTATACAGCTTCTTCTCAAGATACACCCATTGT
>OVBE01015330.1:0-11541 GCA_900406425.1 Iberis pinnata | reverse complement strand
CATTAACCTCAAATGTCCTTGACACTTGAATCACCTACACGCAGAATTGAATTTGAAAATAAGAGACTACTTTATAGCAAGATTGTCTGTTATTCAGTTTTCTTGCAAGAGCTGTGTTACCTTGTTCAATCTGATTGGTCTCTGTTGGTGCAAAACAGCAAGGTGCAAAGCAGTTTGACCTTGAACCGTCTTGTCTTGTACGGAGTCACTACATGTCGAGAGAATTTCTCTGATCACATCAATTCTCCCTCTGATGGTTGCTACATGAAGTGGAGTCTTTCCATCTCTAGCTTGAACCTGGCAAAGCTTCTTCTCAGATTGACCAGCTGCGTGAAGAGGGCTAAAACCATCTTTCTCCAAGTCAAAGACAATGTCAGGCTGCTTAGGATAATAGGAGCTGGGGAGAGGATCAGTCATGATCCCTTTGGGTAAACGAGTCTCAAAAGTGGTGTTGATGAAGAAGAAAAACAATAACTTGGACAAAACTCCCTTTTGACATTTTGACCTTTGAAGAATTCCGTAAATTAGATAAATGCTTACAAGTGTCTTTTCATTATTTAAATCCAGAAAATCGTATTTGCAAGAATCAGTAGAACGAAACCATGAAAATTGACTGATTTATAATAATATATTTTGGTGTGAGAATCAGAAGACCAAGTCAAATCTTAGTCGGTATGAACAAATAAAGAAAAAGGATTTTAATCAATTATGTCCTCCCACATAAATCTTCTCCATTATGAAATTTTTGATTGAAATTAAGGGTGCAAATAAGAATGGATAAAAAAAGTACATGTAATATGAAGAAACAATATTAGGTGAAATAATAATCAATTAAAGAGTAGCATTTAAAGTATTCTTTTGTAAAGAAATTCTCTATTATAGAGGACCAAATATGAACATAGTATAGAACCAGTTGGTTGTTATCGGATAAGTAAATACTCTCTCTTTTGTTTTAAGTGTTTTTTAAAGTTATTTCACGTATATTAAGAGATTTGTATTTTTCATAAAAAAACAATGAATTTTCTAAACCAACCAATCAAAAAAATTACTGTAGTTATTTTATGGGTCAAAAAAGTTAAACGCATTTAATTTTTCACTGAAAATCTAAAAAAAACAGTTAATTTTGAAACAAAAAAAAAATCTAAATACACACTTAAAACTAAACGGAGGGAGTATTATTTAGGGTTGAAATATTATACACGTGAAAATTTCAATCTAATATAAGAGAGAGAAAGTATGAGAGAATTTACTAAAAGAGGAAAAAACTTTGATATTTGGTGAATGAATTACAATTTGTAAACGATCGTATTTATAGGAAGAAAAAGTAGAAGTTAATGTGCGTGCATAGTGACAGTAGACTCCACATAAATTATTTTCACACGCATATAATGCCGACAATTGCAATTGTTCACTTTCATAACACTTCCCCTTGGAAACCGATGTCACTTATTTGAGTACAACCATGTACGATCCCCGCGAAAGATGAGGTATCGACTTTATAAATCTCGTTGATGACGCATTCCAATATTGTGAATATGCTTCATGAAAATCGAGGTAGGTAACGATTTGGTGAAGATATTTGTAGCATTGTTTCATGATTGAACATATTTCACTTCAATCTCTTTGTTTGTCTCGAGCTCATGGGTGTATGAAAAGAACTTCGAAGGGATATATTTGGTTCTATGACTTTTGATATATCCTTATTTCGTCTGTGCAACACATGCAGCGTTGTCTTCATATAAGATTGCAGGTTCGGTATTGTTAAAGATTCCACAACTTGCACGAATGTGTTGGTTGATTGATCTTAGTCATACACATTCTTTACTTGCTTCGTGAAGTGCGATAATCTCAACATGGTTTGAGGAAGTAGCTACAAGTGTTTGTTTTTGGGAACACCATGATATAGCAGTACCTCTGATCGTGAAAAATAACCAGTTTAAGATCGAGCTTTGTGTGGATTTGACAAATATCCTACATTTGCAGAACCAATTGTTTGACCATTTGAATTTCTATTATAAAATTATCATAAATGAGTAGTCCCTTGTAAATAAAAAAAGACATATTTAATCTCATTCCAACGTCTTCGAGTAGGGGACGAACTGAATTTTTCTAAGAGATTAATGGCAAATGATATATCAAGCCTAGTGCAATTTTCAAGATACATAAGATCTCCTATTGCACTTAGATGTGGTACTTCAGAACTATGTATCTTCTCATTCTCTTCAAGTGGTCGGAAAAGATTATTTTTCAACGTTAAGTGATCTAATGGCCATTTGAGTACTTAGAGGAGTTGATTTATCTATGCCAAACGTTTAAACACTCTTTTTGTATATGTGGATTGATGTACAAAAATAATGTTTTGAGAATGCTCAATCTGAAGGCCAAAACAATACTTTGTCTGCCCAACCCGAGATTGTGAAATCTTTTATCTCAAATTCTCCTTTTAAATAATCTAATGCATTTTGTATTTCTTCTTGAGTTCCAATAATGTTTATATCATATACTGCGAAAATTACAAATGTAGTTGTTGTTTTCTAATGAAAACACACGGGCATATATGATTGTTTACATATCTTTCTTTTGTTAAGTGTTCACTAAGACGATTGTACCACATACGTCCATATTTTTTTTTAACCCATATAATGATCTTTGCAATTTTATTGCACATAAATCTTTAAGTTTAGAACTTAATGCTTCTGCCATATTTTAAATCCATCAGGAATTCTCATATAAATATTAGTTCTAGTGATCCGTACAAAATACGTTGTAACGACATCCATGAGACGCATTTCAAGAATTTTGTTAATAGCTAGACTCATTAGGAATTTAAACGTGATAGCATCCATTATAGGAGTATATGTTTCCTTGTATTCAATTCCAGGTAATTGGAAAAAAAAACCTAGGGCTACGAGACGAGCTTTGTATCTCATGATCTCGTTGTTCTCATTTTGCTTTCTTAAGAAAATCCTTTTTTATCCAACCGATTTTACATTTCAAGGTGTCAGAACAATATGTCCAAATACATTTTTTTTGTTAAGTGAATCAACTTCGACTTGTATCACATATTTCGATTGATCCAGTCATGTCTCTTTTGACATTCATTTATAGACTTTAGTTATGGATCTTCTATTTCTTTAGATACAAGATAAGAGAAAACATCATTTATACCATGCGTTTCATTTCTTTTCCATATTTTTCGTTATAGATGTAGTTGATAGAAATTTCATGATTCTCTTCCGGTTCATGATTTCCTGTATTTTTCGTAGGATCATGATTTGTTTCTTCCAAAACATTCTCTATGTTATTTGGGGAGTATCAAGTCTTTCATTCCTTTCGTTTTCTAGAGTTTTTATCTTTAGGACCCATAGGTCTACCACACTTCAAGCATACTCTAGATTCATGATTATCATATGCTTTTCCATTCTCTTGTGGTATTTCAATATGAGATGGAGCGTTTGCAGCTGGAATATGTGATTTAGTTATCGTTTTGGTATTTACAAATGCATCAGATAGTTGATTAGCTATACTCTGTGTTTTGGAAAATTTTAATTGGTTCTTAAAGAGACAAATCTACGGAATGGCGAATGAACGAGTATCTTTTTTTATCAATGAGTTAAGATTACAATCATTTCAATCTATCAAGAATCAACAACTGTCTAAGGAATTTTGTCGGCTTCCAATAGTTGATCGCTTGAGAATCTAGTTGCAGTAGGTTGTTGATTGGCTATAGACTAGATCGTTCTTCGTGAGAGGTTGCGAGCAAGTAGGTTATAGGAATTTTCTTTTGTTCCCCTTGTAAATTTGGATCTTCCCTATTGAGAGGAGTGTTGAACCTAACCCTTTTCAGATTGAGACGACTACTTAATAAGTTCCTTATTTTCGGATATAGATATACATAAATTTCATTTATTGGTTGGAAGATATCTTGATCGAAATCATCTTAAAATTTTAAAAGGCTTGGGCTTTCGTCATAGATTCCAACCATAGTCTAGTTTATGTAAATATGAGTTAGGGATTCATTTAGGGTTTAAATTTACTCAATTATGATTACTAAATTAAACGAATGTTTAGGGATTAATTTTCATAAAGCAATAGTAATAGTACTCTATTGACAATTCATAAATTTATGTTTTGTAATTTCTATCTTTAAGTTTTAACATCTTATATTGTTACAAACAATTTCGGTTATGAAAGATCATATGATATGAAGTTTCATAAAATTTTATTAGAATAATTTTATAAAATTGATTATAAGTATGAAACATGAATCAATTCATGTATTATTATGCTTAGTATGATCATTTAATTTTTAAAAAAATCCATGATTAGATTGTTTGCATTTGATTGAATTTTCTTATAATCATGCTACTAAGATGTCTCCTTTTGAAGTTGTGTATAGATTTAATCCACTAACCCTGCTGGATCTTTCACCAATTTCACAAGTTGAGCAAGTAATTTAGATGGTCTTAAGAAGGGAGAATTTGTGAAGAAGTTTCACCAAAAGGTCAAGGACAATCTTGAGAAGAAGACTGAAGAATACAAGAAGTGGGCTGCTAAGAGACGCAATGAGATGGCGTTTGAACCAGAAGATTGAGTTTGGTTGCATACGAGACCAAAAATATTCCCAATAAAGAGGAGTACAAAGCTATCACCAAGAGAAGGTGGTCCATTCAAAATTCTAAAGAAGATCAATGACAATGCCTATCAATTGGAACTTCCAGGTGAGTTCAATATTTCACATAGCTTTAATGTTGCTGATCTTTCTCCATAGAATGCAAATGATCCAGTTTTGAGGTCAAAACCTTATGAAGGGGGTGGGAATGATGAGGACATCGAATCAAACATTGAACCAACAATTGTACCTCAAGTTAGGGAAGCTCCAATGACACGTTCAAATACTATGAGGCTTAGAGAAGGATTCAGTGACGTGGTCCATACCCTAATAACAACAATGGAACTTGAAGGCTTCACCAAAAACAATCCATAAGTTAATTTATGCTCGGATGATCTCAATGAAGAGTTGCTAGAGAATTTCGTCCATTTGGGCCTCAAGGAGATCCGGCCTCAGTCCAATCAGTGTAAGTCTATTTTCTTGACAGGAATCACTCCAAGACCATTCTTAAGCTAGAAGATACACTCAATACAAATCAGATGACCATTAGAGAGCAAACAAGGTCAAAAGAGGATTATGATGCAAACCACGTGGAAATACTTGAAGATAACTCTCATACAAGCTTCAAGGGACTGGAAGAAGAAAAAATCATCAAAGGATTCAAGCTGGACTGACTAGAACAAGAAGAATTCATTTCAGCTCCTAAAGCGCACAAACCGAGCCAAAATCAGGTATTTTCAATTTATAAAATTTATGCAGGTGAAATTGATTCAATCTAAGGTTAATAAGGCTTCAAGATACAACATTTTGAGCCAATAGATTCTACAACACTTTGGTTTATTTCATTTTAAGTTTGCAAACATTTATGTTTTGTGTGTTTAAACGCATTATTTTTTTTATTTTGCAAGTCATGTTGTCTTGAGTCTTTGTTTTGAATTTGTGTCGACCTAATTAGGTCTTATGCTGAAGAACAACTATATAAAGTTCCCCTGCAGTTTTTTAAAACTCATACCTTTTTGTTGATTAATAAAATTGTATTTTCTTATCTTTCAAGTGGTACTTGTAGAGATTTTTAAACTTTTGTCCTTTGTGTGTGGATTCACCTTAGGAAGAGCTTGCTTGCTATATCAGAGATCCTTCCATAGTCTCTGAGTTGCGTTCGATCCATCTTCACTTCCATCTTTTAATCCTACAAGAGAGAGTGTTATAGCGAGCTTGTTTAATCCCATATCGATTCACCTTCACCCACTGAACCAGTAGGAGATAGCATGAAAACCAGCGTGTTTGTTCTCATCTTACGCAACCAAAAACTCTCCCAGGAGTCTTATATCATATAGAAAGATGGGGAACAAGAAAGAGATTGAGAGAAACAAAGATAGAGTCATAGAGATAGGCAGAACAAGAGAGCAATAGAGAGAGTTAGAATAACAAAGGAAGGGAGAGATAAAAAGATGATATGGAAAGTTAAACTTATCCCTAAGAGCATCTCCATTAGGAGATACTCTATGGAAATTCTAAAGTAGTTTTTTATTATTATTTTTACTTTCTAAGAACCTCTAACAATGTTTTAGTTTTTCTTCCTCCATCAATGAGAACTTTTGTCCTTCATCTTTCTTCTTGGAAAGAGAAGAAGAAGTTTTATTATTTATTTATTTATTTTAATCTTAGCCAATAAAAGAGTGACACATAATGTTTCTAATGTGCTTCTACAATATGCTCTTCGAGAATCGATTGTAGTGAAAAATGTATTTTTTATTTAATTTAAATGTTTTATTAGTTAAGATACCATGTTAATATATTCTTTAGATATGTTGATGGAGATGGTCTAAGTTATGAAATTTAATATATTTGTGCATGCATAATGTGTTGGTAAACCATTTACATAAAATTTAACGGTCCTTTATAAATTGACAAAAAATTCTCTATATATATATATATATATTCTAAATTTATGTATTTTATGAATTTTCAAAAAAAAAATTGCATATATTTACGATAAATAACTTTTAATCGATTAACTTCCACCATTTTATATAGATTTTTTCTTATATATGTTAATAACATTAGTAGTATCTTATAAAATAAATATGAATATATTTCCAAAATCAAAAATCACTATTAAGTATGTACATAAACTTATTAACATACCACACATATTGTATGTTATTATATATAAATATATTATGAATTGTTATTATATATAAATATATTATGAATTAAACACATAAAAATAATTGGAAATATGTAAGATCTACAATATCATTATAATTGTGCATATATATTTACGAGTAATATTTTTAAATATGAAATTTATAATTTTCAAATAGAATAGCAAATTATAGATATAGTTATATAGAACACGATACAAATATATTTTAATTTAAATTTATATTATATGATAAAAATTTATATATGTATATTAATTTTATTTCATACGTTAAATTTATATTTTATTTTTATAAAATATTTCATCTTATATAGTTGTTTGCTGGATATAATTTAGGATTCAATTAGATTATGTAAATACATGTACTTATATTTTTATAGCTCGTGGAGAACGGTTTTATGTGTATATTTATATAATATATTTTTGAGAACACAATTTTAAATTTTAATTGTTAATATTGGTTACAAATTTACTTCAGGTCTCTCAATGTCAGCGCATGACGCGGACCGATCATCTAGTCTGTCTATAAAATATATGGTAATGTCTTGCCAAATATTAGCTGGAAAAAGCAGTGAGTGTAATAGACCCACCAAAGTCTATGTTGAGCATTTATGTGCCTGACAAACCCCACTTATATGTTGGAACTTAAAACTTAAATTTGATTTATTACCAATGTTTCGTCGAATTTTCCGGTGAAGACGTTCACCGGAATGACCAGATGAGCCAACCACACGAACGCTACTGTCAACCGACTCGGTTCAGTGCGGGTCGTTGCACCGATCAGCTCTGCTCAGTGTGGGTCAAAAAGATTTTTGGAGAAATTCTCTATGATATTTTTGGCCCAAAAATTCAAATGGGTTTCATTCATAATTAATTTCTCGAACCGGTCGAATTAAGTTTTTCACCGAACCGAATCGGTTCTCTCCTTCTGCAAGTCTTTGATCAATCGAAATCGCTCCCGAGATTTTCTCCCTAAATCTTAGACCCAATTTCTCCTTCTTGTTGTGCAAGTTTCGTAACAATCTCGATTATTTAAACTGACTCACTCATTTACTTTTGACTACGTCTGAAAATTTTTTTTCTCTCTGAAAAAATGTTCCAGTGATCCTTCTTCTTCAGCGTAAGTCTTAACCGAGAGTACAATCGTAAACTCATAGTTCGTCGATTCTTATTACTGAATTGTGCGTTATAAGTCTCATGTGATTCTATCATGGAATTCATAATTGCATTCAGTCGTTACACAATACAAGCGATTTATTGAATTTAAGGAAAAAGTTTTCAAAACTCGGCTTCAAATTCTGGTTCGTTGTTTTCCAAAGTTTTAAAAAATCGTTTCTCAATCCACATTTTCAATTTCCAGTTTTAAGCGGTGGACACATAGTTTTAGTTTTTGATCTGCATATACATGTCCCTCCAAGTAAAATCAGTAACCCTGAAAGTCCTCCGACTATGAAATCATGATATTCTTGTATGAAGAAACATCCTTTGTACTCTGTGACTGCATAATCATGATATAAGTGTTGCTTCAATTCTTGGATGGTTTCTTGAAATTGCAGCATATGTAGAACCACCATTACAAATAATGTAGAGCTCACCAACTCAAGAGATGACTGCATCATGCATTTTAACCTCTTGTTGTGAACTGCCCGCTTTATACACAATATCAAATTGATATCCCAACACCTTGGTGATTTGCTTGACCAATGAATTTCTTGCCCAATTTTCAAGATTACCAATACAATCACCATTAATTCTTCTTCGTATGTGGGTTTGGGTTGTTCCCTTGGTGCAAAGCAATGACTATAACAACTTAATTATATTAATACTAGGTGACACGTGGGTATATATTTAGTACATCAATTTTATAGTTATTTTATTAATATAGTGTAGTTTTTTTTCTTTTTTATTTTATTTTGAGGACCTAATTTTGGTAATATAGATTAGTATTTATATTAGTTCACATATTCACTTGCCTATTATTATGAATATCATTCACTCTTTTATATATAATTGCTTGGTTTTTAATGTATAATTGCATTATATTCTTTATTTTCCATTCTATTCTTTTCAAATGTGAAAATATTAATATTTTCTTGTCAATTTAATAACATAATTTCGTGGTTGTTTTACTGTTTATAATTATATATATATATATATATATGTATAAATATAACATCTTTTAATTAGATAACAATTCATCATCTAAACAATTAATATGTAACCCATCTTTGCGCCTTCTTTTCTTGAAATTGTCTAACATGGACCATCATTTTAGCTAATATGACAATTAGATAGTCGTATCTTTGTTTAGACATATGCCTAATCTTTAACTCAAAAGCTCATAGGATTTTGTATGCTGCTCATAAGGATTGTATGCTGTTTTACTTCCAGACAATAAGCAGGAATTAGTCAAATATTTTGATTCAAACATGAACCAAAATACAAAGATGATGTTTGCTCATTATGTGTTATTCGATTATAGGTGTTTAATGTAAATTTGAGACAAGCAGCTTGGTTCAATGATCTTCCACAGGCGACTATGACAGTCTTTGGTTATTTCTAGAGTGAAATCACTGTATGCAAGATCATGCAGATGATTAACTAAAGTTGGCCTATAAGATTTAAATTCTCACCTTCTAATGGAAATTTCATTCTTTCAATTTTGAATCTATCGGGTTTCTAGATCTAGATTTTTCTCTGCTTTGCCTCAACTACATAAAAATACAAAGTTTACAAAATACTTAAAAACTAGCTTCTGTAACCTTCAAAATAAACCAAACTCAAATCCAACATAAAAGGTCCATGCACGAGCTTGGATACACAACTACAAAATCATTAAAGAAACAATTATCAAATTATCAACTAAACAAAATGCAATGAATGATTATAAGATTAAACATCATATGTAACGAAAGAAACAATTATAAGTGTGACATTAACTTCTAAACAAAACTATTATTAACACTCTATTTTAAACACGATATCACAGTTATGCAAAAAACAATAAACTGGATGCTTGTCAATTTATAGACAACAGCTGTACAATTATCATACTATACCAAGAATAAGCAAAGTCTAAGTATCTTTCATGATTGTTCAAAGACAAAACATAAAAAGGGATCTTACATTGGAGCCATATATAGAGAATTTGTGTGTCAATCAGCTAAAAAAGCCCTCTCCAAAATCTTTGTTCCATAAACATTTGTCCTAAGTAGGCCTGGGCATATTATCCGGATCCAAAATCTGAACCCAAATCCAGCCCGAAAAACCCGATCTGAAACAAGTTCGGATATGCAAAAAAACCCGATCGGATATAAGAGTCATGTATCTTCGGATTTCAGGTCGGACCGGATTAAATCTGATATCCGAAGTAAACCCGATGGTGAGATTACATCATTATTATGTATATAGTTATTTGGTAACTCAATATACAATTGCCGATTCTAATTCCCTTATTCTCTCTCGATTTTCTAAGAGTTTCCATCGAAACCCTAAGAAATTTAATTTACTAAATATTCAAGCTGGATACCTTAAGAAGACATAATCGTCGGTCGACTCCTCCATCAGAAGCTTCAGTATCGTCTCCTTCATCACGGGTAATTGATTTCTCAAAAAGAAATTCAACTTGTTCTAGAACTCTTGCACAATCATGCAATCAAGTTTATGTTCTTAAGATGCTGATTTAATCTTTATTGTCTTTGGAATTTATGTGTCAATGGTTTTATATTGTTGTTTTTCTTCTGCTTTATATACTAGGTAGAAATCGAAAATTCAATTAAATTTGAGAGATTTTGATTGAAACTAAACGAAAAGATCGATCTTTAATATCTCCAAGAAAAATACAAGTAGTTTTAGGTAGAGTTTCTAAGTTATGTTCTGTTAGACAAACAGTTGAATCTTTTTGGAAATTTAAAAGATTAGTTCCTGATTTCTTCAATACTTCTTGTTTCAATGCTCTCTTAAGAACTTTGTGTCAAGAGAAGAGAAGAAATAAAGGAAAAGGGATTAAAACCTGATGTGGTTACATATAACTCTTTGATTGATGTTTACTGTAAGAACAGAGAGATGGATAAAGCTTTTAAATTGATAGATAAAATGCGTGAGGAAGATGAAACTCCTGATGTTATAACTTACACAACTATTATAAAGCTTTGTCATAATGATTTCTGAAAATGATTTATCAACTATGATGATTGGTCTTTATTTCTTACTGGTTTTGATGTTCAAATTTAAAGTTATTAGTTTGCTTTCTTATTGTTGGGAGCTACTTATAAGACTCTAACTCTTTTGTTTCTTTTAATTTTCAGATGGATTTTTCAACACAAAATACTAAGGATACTCAGCGAGATAAAGAAGCAGATGAAACTGAANATGATACTGAAGGAGAGCATTCAGTCAGAGGCAAAAGAAAGACTGTACCTGCTGAAGATGGACCTATTCAACAGAAAAAGATTATGAGCACAAGGTTTCATGTTTGGGATCATTTTACAAAGTTGAAAGAGGACCAGAACAAATACTCTTGTCACTACTGTAAGAAGACTTTTGGATGTAATTCAAAATCAGGAACTTCCCACCTATCAAATCATTTGAAAGTTTGTAAGGCGTTCATAGCATGGAAAGAAGGCCAATGCAAAGCTCAAGCTCATACCGTTATAAGTGATCAAGGACACTTCAAGTTTGCCAAAGTATCTAAAGTTGTTTTCAAGGAAGCAACGAATGAGCTTATGGTGTTAGCAGAGCTACCACTTTCTTTCGTTGAAGG
>OVBE01015329.1:735-11541 GCA_900406425.1 Iberis pinnata | reverse complement strand
ATATATATATATATATATTATTTTTTTCAAGAAAAAGTGGTTTTTCTTTTAGAAATGCAAATACATCATTTCACTTTAACATCTGAAATTTTGTATTCTTTAAAATTATGGACTTTTAACTAAAAATCAATCGGCCATAACAGTAGGTTTGAGTTAAAAAAATCAAATCGAAAAACTGAAAATGAAGAACTGAAAAAATCGAATTTGGATCAGATCCAGTTCCACCCAATAGAATTGATACTTCATGTGATGAAGAACTATGGGTACCAGCCGGTTTCGGTTCCTACCCAGAAACAGAAAAGTAGAACCGAATGTATAACCATATTATGTCAGTGGGGACTTAGGGGTTTTAATATAAGTAAGAGTGGAATTGAATTTTGAGATTTTCATTTTGATTTTTGAACTATGATTATGTGGTTTGATTGAAATGTTGTTGTGTTGCTTTGAAATATTTTGGGTATATTAAACTTAGTTCAGCTATTTTTCATTTATTTCGGATAATTTATTTCATTTCGGTTCTATAATACACGAAACTGATTAAGAACCGAATATTTTCGGATATTTTCCGGTTCATCTAATATAGAACAGAATCTATCTGAAACCGATAAGAATCGAACCGAGAAATTGTAAACAATCGATTTGGTATTAAATTTTACGATCTGAAATCAATCGTTTCGTCCCGAAACCGAATTGAATACTCCGAAAGTCGAGCCCTTATAAATAGATAGATACATATATGATATAAAATTCTATCAACTTCAGATATGAACATTTCACATATGATGATATGAAACTACTATAAGTTAGACTGATATATTTTCCCTAAAATCTCCTTTTACAAAAACTGATATATACAACCCCTTGACCAAAGTAAAAAAAGAAAATATATTGATCCACTAGAGATTTAGCAATAATAAACAAGATAAATATTGGTAGGAAAATGATTAGAATATGCAACTTTTAAATTGCATTGAAATTTTGTATATATGAAAGTGGAATTTAAAGAAGATCAATCTATCTTCTTATTGGTGAGAACTTGCACTACTTGAGTTTACTCTTGACATGTTTTGGCAGTATCTTCAATTGTAATATGAAATCAATGTTTGATTGGTAGTTCTTCTTCCTCTTCTTTAACTTTGATTCTTTACGATTTATATGTTTTTGAAAATCTTATTACCATACTAAAACAATTGTAGTGGAAATCGAGCTGGTCCAATCTAAGTTCACCTTTTGTGTCTCTCTGCTTCTTATTCATTACTTTTGGTCCATTTCAGCTATCTTCTCTTCTTTTTTATTTTATTTTTCCACAGAAAATATTACAATATTAACAAAATCTATTTACTATTTCTGGCTATCTATCTCATTTACAATACCCAAATTACCCTTACAAGCTTTACTTTGAGTCCCACAGGAGACAAGATTTACCTCCCTGAAAGCACAAGTGGAAGAAGCATAGGATAAAAATTAGAACATAAATTTGGTTTCAAAAAGGATATTTGAGAATGTGCTTTGTGAGAAGCAAGCAAGCCCAGTGAAATATATTCTTCTCTTTTTCTTTTGTATCACTATAAAACATATCTAACTCTTCCTCTGTTTCTCTACACTCACCAAAAAACACAAACACACTCTCTTCTTCCTTTTGAGTTTAAGGTCTTAAGAGAGGAAGTTATGGTGAAATTCTCTAAGCAATTTGAGGGTCAGCTGGTGCCCGAATGGAAAGATGCCTTTGTTGATTACTCTCAACTTAAGAAAGACCTAAAGAGCATCCATTTCTTTACCAATGAAGTTGAGAAGAAACAAACAGAGACTTGTCTAGTCAAAACCATTAAGTCCTCTTTAGGAAAGCTTTCTCTTTTTGGTAACAAGGACAGAGAACGATCTCGTGCCATCCAAGTACTAACCTAACCTAAGAGCCTTTTGTGTTAATGGGTTTCTTGTGTTGATTCATGGGTTTTGATGTTCTTTAAACAGGTTCATAAAAAGCTTGCTTCTTCTGGAAGTAACGGTGACATGTATGAAACAGAACTTCTAGAGAAGATTGCTGATGATAGTGATGCTGCTAAAGAGTTCTTCATGTGTCTAGACGCACAACTCAACAAAGTAAATCAATTCTATAAGACAAAGGAGAAAGAGTTCTTGGAGAGAGGAGAGTGTTTGAAGAAGCAAATGGAAATACTCATTGAGCTTAAAGATGCTTTTAAACAAAAGCAAACCAATGGAGACTCAACTCATGAATCAAAAGAAGATGATTCCATATCATGCACTATCTCATGCGGTAATATATAAACTTTCATTTGATAACAAAGTTCATTGGTTACTAAATTAGCTTACTCTGTTCGTAAATACAGAGGAAGACTCTGTTAGAAGCAGAACAGAGCAAATGCAACTTCAAGAATCTGCCTTAGACGAATTGGAGAATAATATAGAAGAAGAAAGGACAGTTTCAGGTCGGATTTTGGGGAAGAATGTAAAGATAAAGATTCCATTGACAAATCCTACTCGTACATTCTCAGCTATCAGTTACTTAATCAAAGAAGATTTTATAAACAATTCATATTCAAAGAAAGATGGTGGAAATAAGCTAAGAATCAGCAAGCAAAAATTAAGTCATGCCCAGAAGATGATCAAAGGAGCTTTAACAGAACTTTACAAAGGCTTAAATTATCTCAAAACTTACAGAAACTTGAACATGTTAGCCTTCATGAACATTCTCAAAAAATTCGATAAGGTAAGCCCTAAATTATTTGTACAAGTTTTTGTTTTTACGATTTTAAGTCAAAACCTAAACCTTTGATGTTTACAGATAACTGGAAAAGAAATTCTTCCAATTTACCTCAAAGTAGTGGAAAGTTCTTATTTCAACAGTTCAGACAAGGTAACTTTAAAAATCTACTTAAGATTTTTGTTTTTGTGCAAGCGGAAAATCGATACGTACGTTTTTGTAATTGGGACATGACAGGTGATAAATCTATCAGATGAAGTTGAAGAATGGTTCATCAAGCACTTTGCAGGAGATAATCGCAGACAAGCTATGAAATATTTGAAACCGCACCAACGTAAAGAGTCTCATTCTGTCACCTTCTTCATTGGTGAGACCTTTTTTTTTTATATAACTTTAATCTTTCTCTAAAAATAAAGCCTTTGGAGTTTGGACCCCATCACACACACACACACACATTAGGATTCCACAATGTTAACAACTTTTTTAAGTTTTAGAGCTTTGTGGGTGGGTGGACAACTAAGAGCGTAATAATCTCTGTTGCATTACATTATTTTGTCTGCTCAAGAATCTTTATGTAGAATAATTAAATCTTTGATATGGATTCAGGTCTTTTCACGGGTTGCTTTGTTGCACTTCTTTCTGGTTACATCATTGTGGCTCATCTCACTGGAATGTATAGAAATCACTCTGAAAATAGTTTCTACATGGAAACTGCTTATCCTGTACTTAGGCAAGTGAGCTTTAAAACTTGATTGATTGATTATGGACTGGTATACCAATACCAATTTCAATGTGTTTATATATGCAGCATGTTTGGGCTCTTGTTTCTGCACTTATTCTTATACGGTGGCAACATATTTATGTGGCGAAAAGCGAGGATAAACTATAGTTTTATCTTCGAACTTGGGTCAGGAAATGAGCTCAAGTACAGAGATGTTTTCTTGATATGTACAATTTCAATGTCTGTGGTGGTTGGTGTCATGTTTGTTCACCTCTCACTTCTTGCTAAAGGTTACTCCTTTCGACAAGTTCAAGTCATTCCTGGCCTTCTTTTACTGGTAATTTTAATGACTCTTCCTCATGTGTTACACATATTGTATAATCTGTTTTACTTACTTTTGCAGGTCTTCTTGTTACTACTGATATGTCCCTTGAACATTTTTTACAAATCAAGTCGTTACCGGTTTATATCAGTCATCAGAAACATAATTCTTTCACCTCTTTACAAAGTAGTGATGCTTGATTTCTTCATGGCTGATCAGCTTTGCAGCCAGGTAGGTAATTCAATTATATGTATATATATATCACATTTCAATGGACTAAAAACTGATCATATCTCATAGGTGCCAATGCTAAGGAGCCTAGAATACATTGCTTGCTACTACATAACTGGTAGCTACGCAACGCAAGACTATGGATATTGTATGAGAGTCAAGTACTACAGAGATCTCGCATATGCGGTTTCCTTCCTACCATACTACTGGAGAGCAATGCAGTGTGCAAGGAGGTGGTTTGACGAAGGAGAAACAAGTCACCTAGTGAATCTAGGAAAGTATGTATCAGCAATGTTAGCCGCAGGAACAAAAGTGGCTTACGAGAAAGAAAGGACCATTGGTTGGCTATGCCTTGTAGTGGCTATGTCAAGTGTAGCCACAATTTACCAATTGTATTGGGACTTTGTAAAAGATTGGGGTTTACTCCAACATAATTCTAACAATCCTTGGCTTAGGAACCAACTCATGCTTCGCCAAAAATCCATTTACTATTTCTCTATGGTACGTACAGTTCCATAATATTCTCACATTGTCCTGAGAATGAAAATTGATATCTCAAATCTGTTATTATGTGTAGGTTCTTAATCTTGTTCTGAGATTGGCATGGCTACAAACAGTGTTACATTCAAGTTTTGAGCATGTGGATTACAGAGTCACAGGATTGTTCTTGGCTGCACTTGAAGTCATCAGGAGAGGACATTGGAACTTTTACCGGTAAGACTTCTCTCTCTCTATCTCTCTTATTCTGGTATAATTGTATGTATACTAATGCTTGTCTTGATTTGGCAGATTGGAGAATGAGCATCTGAATAATGCAGGGAAGTTTCGAGCTGTAAAGACAGTGCCACTTCCTTTCAGAGAAGTCGACGAGGAAGACTGATCCATCATATCAAAATTTACAATAGCTTTTGTCCGATTTTCTAAGATGCAGAGAATGGCTTTCTTCTTTCTTGATCAACTATATTTTGTGGTCACTGATCAAGAATCTTTTACATTATTAAAACTTGTTCTAAAATTATTGTAACTAAAGAATCTTAGACCATGACCATAAAAAAAAAAAATGTACATCACTTGGATGAAGAATTTAAAGTCTTCGTTCCAATAATTGTGGATTGTGCTTAGATTTAAACTAGACTGGATTTTTTGTTCATCACCAAGAGATATGAAATAAATAAAAAATGAGTAATATCATGCTCGAGTACACGTGGCAGGATCTGAGACGAGTTAGAGCTACTTTTTTTATAGCTCGGTCGGTAACACAAGGACGCAAAAGAACATGGCGAATTTGGCCGCTGATTTGTCTCTGATTTCGGCTCCGATTAGTGTGAATACAAAGCCACACACTTTTAGGGTTTCAGCTTTTGTGTATAAGCCGCCTCTTCTGTCATACAAGCAAAACCCTATAACGTCTGTACGAAGGTCGGAATTATGCTTCTTTTTCGTATTTATCTTCTGTTTCTTGTTTCTCCCCTTCTCGTGAATCTCGCTTCTTTTCTTTTGTCCAGGTTTAGAACTGTTCGTGTGATAGGGTCTCTTGCTGACGATTCCGGGTTAAACCAAGTAGAAGAATCAAAGGGACAGGTTGCTTCTGTAGATACTAAGCTACCAAGAAGGAATTTGCTTGTGGAATTTACTTGCAATTCGTGCGGAGAAAGAACAAAGCGGCTTATCAATCCACTGGCCTATAAACGTGGCCTTGTCTTTGTCCAGGTACTCCAGGCTAATTGTTGTTATGAAACTTCAAGTTAAAGAAAGAGACACAAAAGATTGCCTTGATTTGTTTCCCTTTTGCAGTGTGGAGGATGTCTTCAGCATCACAAATTGGTTGACAATCTTGGTCTCATTGTTGAGTACGACTTCCGCCAAACCTCTAAAGATTTGGATACCAATCAAGTTTGATGACGCTAAATTGAATTTTGAATCATATTTGCTTCTTTGCTCAAATATGTATGTTGGTTTACCCATGTTAAAAAGTAGAAAAAAGAAGTGTATTATTTTTGAATCAATGTGTTGGTGGTATACATGGAAAAAATGTAGTAGTGATTAAGAAATTTTAGGCAGTAATAGCCAGTAGAAAGAAAATTCCTAGTGCAGTATTAAGCCACATTCCGGCTCTTCCTTCTAGTTGATTCAACTTGTTTCCTCCATTCTATAAACCAGAAAATAAAAGGAAGAAGGTTATACTCCAAGCTTCTACATAATCTTGGCAATATGGTGAGGCTATATTTCTTTCAAGTTTTTAAAGTTGAGTATGAAATTGTTACCGCGTTGAGAGATGGTGATGGAGCTGGAGTCGTGTCCTGGGAGTCTGTTAAAACAGGAGGAGATGGAGGGCTTGGGGGAGTTGGTGCTGGAGCTGGGGCATGGTGATGCCTTTTGTGTTTTTGTTTTTTCTTGTGCTTGGCAGGAGCTGGTGCTGGAGCTGGTGGTAGACTTATTGGCGAAGGCGCTTGTGCTGGTGGTGGTGAAGCTGGTGCTGGTGTTGGAGGTGGTGAAGCTGGTGCGGGTGGGGGAGAAGTAGGTGCTGGAGGTGGTGGAGGTGAAACAGGTGGAATTTGTGGAGGCGGAGTTGTGGGGCTGCTCACTGGTACAACTTTAGGAGCTGGTGATGAAGTTGGAGTAACCGCTGGGGGAGGTGTAGCTGGAGATGCTGGTAGTGGAGTAGCTGAAACGGGTGGAACAATGGTGGTGGCTGGGGGTGGAGTAATGGTGGTAGAGGTTGCCGGTGAAGCAGCAGGTCCTTGTGCATTGAGAAAACTAAAGGGAGTAATCAGAGCAGAAACTAATAGAAGAGACCAAATAATCGAGTTTGAACCCATTGTATTGGGACATGGAAGCTGCTTGATGAAGTATTGTGCATATATAAAGCTTTAAGGATACTGAGAGTTCTTTTAGTAAAAAACGTTTGGTGCAACGATGGGTAGAGATCCAGTCTTCATCAGAATGCTACGTTGCTTCTAACTTGAGGACATTAACACGTAGAAATCGTGTGAATCATCAACTAAATTTGGTAAGGAGTCTAGATCACTTGTGATGAAAGATTGGTTAAAATATAGAAAATTAACACATTTGCTCATAGAGAAATTGTGCATAAAATTACAATCAATGGCATATTGGCAGACAATGAAGCAACCTGGTCTTCAGATTTTCACAAATGACAGTGGACATAAAATATACAAATTTCTACTGACAGAAAAAGGGTAAGATTTTATGCATCTTGTTGATGAGTTTTAACGGATGATGATGTTCGGTAGGAGTGGGTGGCTCTGATTTCTTGTCTTTCTTCTTTCTCCTTAGCTGGAAAAACTGCTGCATTGTCTGAGAACATTCCGATTCAAGAACTCCACGCCGGATTGTCATTTTAGGATGGAAAGGATGAATGGGAGGCGGTGGTTTTTCTGACTCTTCTGATCCGCCTCCAGGGAACAGCCTGAATCGTAAAAGTTGTTCAGTAGTTTTGACTCTGCAATATTCCATTAAATACAATTTTCAGTTTCTCAAGTTATTAGTACCTGATCCAGCTACCATCTGCTCCGAGAAGCTTATTGGGAGCACCCCACACAAGTGTGTTGACCCTCGCTTGAAGGATTGCTCCCGCACACATTGGGCACGGTTCAAGTGTTACATAGAGCGTCGTATCCTGTTGAGCAAATGAGCAAGTTATTGCATATAGTTTCCTCATCAAGTCTATTGATCCACGTTATCAAACCTTGTAGCATCGTCACGTCACTACACTACTTAAAATCATGTTTTATTGCTCATATTCGATTATGACTATTGCAGTGTAACAAAAATGTATATATCACCACGAATGTGAGAGAGAGAAAGAAGATTACTGCAAGCCTCCACGAACGAAGTACTTTGGAACCCTCTCGAATGCAAAGCATTTCTGCATGAGCAGTTGAATCCCGAAGATCCTCTACCCTGAAACATAAGACTATGGTCAAGATGAATGCAACAGGAAAATATAAAATGAAAAAAAAAAAGGGTTCAAAAAATAAAATAAAACTTACAAGTTAAAACCCCGAGCGATAATCTTACCATCATGCACAAGTACAGCCCCAACAGGCACCTCCCATATATCAGCTGCTTTCTTAGCTTCTACTAGCGCTTCCCTCATGAATATTTCATCAACTGTTCGCCTTTCAGCTTCTACTCTGTATGCTTCTTCCCACTCCTCAAAACTGTCTCTCACAACCTGTTTGTTCCTCAGAAGTTTCCTTTGTGTTAATGCAGACTCTGTTTGCCTCGAACCTGTTTCTTCCTTTGACTTTCCACTTAGTGGATGTTGCTGTTCCACCTGTTCTCGTATGCTGCTACTGCCAGATACCATACTGGGACGGGGTTCTGTAGGTTCCTTTACAACAAGGGGCCTTAGATTACGACCTGGTAATGGTAAGGGATTTTGTAATGCATCCGTTTCAGGAACACAAGCTTGATAGCTTCTTCTTTCTCCCACACTAACATTTTGGTCGCTAGATTCTGATGGTTCCTTTATAGCAGGAGATCTTTTCAGGTTTTGACTAGATGGTCTTGTTGGTACCTCTGTCAAAGCTGTTTGAGAAGGATGAAAATCAAAGTCTCTGCCTTCTTCTTCATCCACACCAACAATTACATCAGCAGATGTGGGAGACATGTGATAGGATGCAGAGCCACCTTCTAATCTTGTTGAAGAGGACGATGGTACTAAAACTTCATGCCTCCTAGATTGCTGATTCGGCATCGTAGCATCAGAAGATTCAAATTGGCTCCTTGAAGAAGGTTGACCAACCTGTAACTGATGCGGCAAAGCAGTGTCCTGTGGCAAAACCCTATCCCCTTTGGTGGTATCGTCACTGCTTCCATCATGCTCACGTCCAGAAAACCATGTCACACTGCTAGTTGACTCGTTGGGTGAACTCTTTCCAGAGGGCTTTGCATCCGATTCAGGGCTTCCAGCTCGTGAGCCCCACCTAAGCCGAGCAATATCAGCAATTACACTCCACAAGGACCTACCACTTCTTTTAAAATTAGCATTTTGCTCTGCTGCAGTCCCTTCTGTGGCTCCTGGTTGAGGAGTTGGCTGAGCAGAATCTGTGACCCACATTTCATCTGAAGGTCCCTTTGTTCCTGACCCACCAGATGATCTCTTTGAATCTCGCCTCTTCAACTGATTGCTTTCAGCTCTTTGGTCCTCAGTTTCCGGAGTTGATATTTTATGCTTTGCCTTTTCCACAAACTGCCCAATAAATTTCTCTGATGACTGTTCCAACCGATGGGCAGAATCCAAAGCATTTTCATGTGATGCAAATCGCATCAGTTCTCCAGCAGATTGACTTTTAACAGAAGCTCCTACTCCACCAGTCCCGTAACCACTTACTGAAGTTCCCTGGGAAATTTCTTGAATAGAAGCTCTACCAGTTCCATTATATTTCCCTGAGACTCTGCTTACCAGCTGGGAAGAAGGAGGAATCAGTGTTGTTTCAGATTCTTGCATCTCATCTGAAACCAGATCTACTAGCTGCATTCTATTTCTTGAGACCAAAGTCAGAGATGATCGTGAGCTTGAGGCCTCTTCGGATAGCTTTTCCTGATAACTTTCCATTTGCAGCTCTAAGGCTTTTTGATCTTCTTTTGCCGAGTTAGCTTGATCAAGCCTAGAGTCTTTCCAACCAGCGCTTTTTTCTGCTTTATTGTCCAATTGCACAATCGTAGTACTTCCTTGATCAATTATCCTCCTCTCAGATTTTCTCTGAATTTCTACATACCTTACTGCATCAGTAGTATGAGATACAGACATGGAATTTTTGTCAGATTGCATCTTTTGCAAGGGAATTTGTTTTATACGATAATCTTGCTGCCTCCGTTCTGATTCCAACCCAGCATCTAACTCTTGGCTTCTAATCTGGTTTTCACTTTGCAATGCAAGTGTACTTATAATGTCCATATCATGAATTTTTGGATGCTCAGAGAAGCATTGAGTACTCATTCTCGTACCAGCTTGCTTAGATATTCTTTCTTTCACTGGGGGTGCCTCTGGAAAATTTTGGAGCACATTCATATTTTCCTCATGGCTACTGCTAAATTTGGCTCTTCTGCCAAATTCAGACACTCTTTCCTCACTGCTGTAACGAGCTCCCAAGCTTTCCTTTAGTTGCTGCCGAGAACTATCAATGCTTTCTCTACCAAAATCATCAGGAATTGAAAGAACCCTATTGTCTTCCCTTTCGCCAATGAGCTTTTGATTTTGGGAACTGGTCTCTGCATCGTTGATATGGATCTCATGAATTTCCATATGTTGTTCATAATTTCCTATCGATTCAGACACTCTATTACCAGTTTGACTAAACTGCTTTTGTCTTCTCTGTTTCCGAGTTACTACCTGATTTGAATTTCCCTCTTCTTGAATGAGCTCCTTCTCATAGTTAGAACCCACTCGATTAGAACTGTCGCCTCTGTTTCTCCTCGAATGCATCTGAGAGTCTTCCTTTCTAGACTTCATTCCTTTGGTTGACTGCTCAACAACCTTCCTATCTGAACATTTTAGGTTTACACGATGCAGTTCCACATCCTCGTCCTGATCTTCAGTATCACTCTCGAATTCCCCTGAAGAAGCAGGGGAATAATAAGATGAACAACTCGAGCTCTTTGTCCTCTTTGGTTGAACTTGTCTTTCATCATTCCTCTTATAAGTCTTTCCAATGAACTCATCAGTAACCAATTTATAACCATGCCGAGAGTCACTCTCCAACTGAGAACCTTTCTCTCTACCATATTTCTCAACTAATTTCACATCCTCTCTAATCCCATTACGCTTATATTCCTGTCTAG